>JAJLRJ010000010.1:2391980-2546980 GCA_024195265.1 Dendrophyllia cribrosa | reverse complement strand
TGCTGCAGATTGCAGAGGAAGATCGATTATTGTACTGTAAACAAACAATGTCCAGTTTATTATCACATTAGCAGGGAAAATATGTTTAGCAAAAATGTTATCAATAGTTTTACAACAAAAATCATTGTTATTTACTGGTGTCAATTACCACTCTTCCAAGTGACAGAAATCCCCATAAATGCTGGATGCATACAGTTAATACGATAAAACCATTTTTCTTACCCCAAGTAGCATATCTAATGCTATTTTCTTGCATCTCTGCATGTATTCTTTTTCACCCTGAACTTGAGGAGGTACAATAACTCTTTTGCTCATTCTGTTGATTATACGTTTCTGAGTCATTTTTTCTGCAGCCTCCTTTTCAGTGAGAACCCATCCATCCTCGATCATGTCCAAATCTGGTGGTGGACGTCGTCGTTGCATCAAAGTAATAATCTGAACACGGTGGAGTTGCAAAGTTGATTATGGATAAAATGCACTTGTGAAAAGTGAAGAGTACAATGTATAAGAAATGGTAGAAAATAGGTATAGTGTATTTCCTTGGCTATAAAGCCCCAGGTTGCCTTGGTCATTTCAAATTTTTCACTTTCCATCTCTAGGACACAAACTTTGTAAGATGAACCATGGAAAACTGGTAGAGACCCAAATTACTCCTCCCCCCTCCCCCCTCCCTCCTTCAAAATACTATCCCAGGTCAAGGTCTGTCACATAAACCAAAGACTGCAGGTTTATTATCAAGGTCCAAATGTAATGTGCTATAATTGGGGGGGGGGGGGGGGGGGGGGGGGGGGGTACTGTGTGAATTTTTGGGTGGGGGTGCGCCACTGGTTCTCTGAACCCCTTACCCTATACCGGACCATGTTCAGTTGATTTTGCAACCCCATTCTAGACCAAACACTGAAAATCTCTATCATATCCCTAGTTTATGTATGGTTCCTTCACTTTCCTACTCTAAATGAAATTCTAGTTCTTCGCACCACTGATCAGTTTTGGGGTAAATGGTATCCTATTATAGGCCTAAACTCTCTGATTTCTATATCCTATCGCAGACTAAACTATTCACATCAAAGATCTTTGTTGTAAGCTACTCACACCTCGCCCCTCCCCCCCCCCCCCCCCCCCCTCCCAATATACACCCCTACCCCGTCTCCCCACCTCCTTCTTACATGTATCCTTGTATTACTACATAACCTAAATTGGTCCTAAAACAACCATATGTTCACAACTATAAGAACAATACCAAATACAGTTCTTGCTCACCAGATCACCGTATTTCTTCAGCTGTAGTGCTTTGTGATGTGTAGTTTGAATGCGCTCATGTTGAATCAACGCCAACACCAATCTCTTGATCAAATCCGTGCGTAATTGGACAAATGGATTGATTCGTTTCCTCGTGGGAAACTTTCTATGAGTTTTATAACGAACAGGAATTACATTCACGCAGGGTAAGACAGATTTTAAGAACGTCCCTTCACTAGCAATTTTCCACAGCACGACAGCCATCTCGATTTTTTGTTGATTTCTTGGCCTGGTTACCCAGTATTTTGTACCACAATCTTCACGTACAGCGGATTCCTCAAACGTGTTCCATTTCCCAAGATGGCGGCCACACGATGCCGAAATCTTGAAAATTTGCTGAAATTTAAGCCCAAAAGTAGGGAAAAAAGAAAGCGTATGTATAAAAACCTGATCACCGCCCTTGTGCAATATGAAAGGATAGAGACAACGATCAATAGATGCCACGATTTGTCAAGAGTAGCGGAAAGGGTGAGTGCAACGAGCTATGTACACATCACTGAGATGTATATAAGCTTTATACAAGACTGCAGGCCTCAAGCTTATATTTCGTTATAAATTTTATCTAACTTCGTTCTTTTACTCTCTTGTAGGAGTAATAAGTGAGATAATGGAAAGTTACGGAAACTCTCGTTTCAAAAGAGCCCCCTTTCTCCGAGTTATCATAGGGAGCCCAAAGGAAGTCCAACTATAAAATTTAGGGTGCCCAGCAGTTAATAAGCTACGTACTGTACGTGCAAAAATTCAATTTAGTTGCCCGTGGCACCCAGGTACTGCTAGAGCACAGCCCTGCCACCCTGCTTTCAAAAAATCAACCTTGAGGCCAACAAGAAAGAAGTACAGAAGGAGTGCTAAATCTATTCGGGATAGGGGTGTGAAGGGGGGTGGGGGGGGGGGGGCGTTTCATACTTACAGTACCACTCAGAGATAAGCGAACATAGCACTCGCGTTCTTAACGCTACCCTAACTCGTTTTAATTTGCATTCACGTTATTTTGAACGCATCGGGTGAATGCGTTTTCTTTAACGCGTTAAGCCTTTGTTATTCATAACCAACATTTCTTTTGTAATCCAAAACAAAAGACAAGTCCACCGGGACTAGTCTTTTTGTTTTTTTAAAACTGCCACATCGACAATAATGCGAGAATCGAAATCCAAAACAAGGGGAACAAATTCATGACAATTACACGGCTAAACAAGCGCTCAGTCAGAGCGACAAAATAAACAATTTCGAGTCTCAATTCGCCTCGCGACTCCAAAAAATATAACAGAGTTCAGCAAACAACGTCTATCGTAGCGTTTGGTGATCGCCTTGCATAAACTTTAGCGCGATCGATGGTTCACTTGGTTGCGTCTTCAAACATCTTCAAACACCGTTTTCGCCGTTTACGCAAGCGATTACGCTACGCTAAATTTCTTTGAGATCATGTGAATTCGATGGCCGAGTTTTGTAATTCACGAGCAAGGCAACTTATAATTTCCCGTAAAGAGATCAATTGCGAATGTGATTGAAGTTTTCGTTTACGCAAGCGATACGCTATGACAAGCGAAATTTAAAGATCGAATTGTGATTTTGTGTTTTTTCGAGTGTTTGAAATGTTCGATGAGGGAGTTACTGATATGTCAATCATTGCAAGTTCTAGCTGTCATGTATGCAAATTTTTACTTTTGATTTGCACGTGACGATTTTTATAGCAAACTCTAGCGAAGGTCAAAACAATGAACAACAAAAAGCGAACGGATTCGCACCATTTTTAAATACTTCGCAATTGTTAACAGAGTTGAGCAAACACTGTCTATCGAAGCGAATTTTGGTCGCCTTGCGCGAACGGCCTTAAGTTCGCCGGAGTTGACGAGACAACAAAAGTCCCCTTCGATCGATACAGCGTGTGACGGGCGAGCGTCGTAATTGTCACGGCAATAATAATAATAAAATATTATCTCCGGTTCTATCAGGCGCACATACGTGATTGAAACAGCAAAATACTCCTACTTTAAGGGCGAAATCTGTGATAAAAGATTTTATGACGCGCCGATTACTGTTGAGCTATTTCTTTGCAAGCGAAAGTTCAGAAAGATAAGCGGCCTCTATCATAGTCGGCAAGGATCAACCAGCGGAGAGATCACAAAAGTTCGAAACATTTAGCAGATCCAGTCATCGCCGATAACCTAATGAATATAACCTTCATATCCGTTCTAGTTAAACTGTTATGTTTTGTTTATGCGAGTGCCATCGCACGTCGATATAATTTTGCTCGGTTTATCGATTGAATGAATGAAAACCATTAGAATACGGTATGTAATGTCTTTTGAAACGTCAATTAACTTCTTTTCACAAAATATCAATGGCAGTGAACAATAACCAAACTCATACATACTAATGCGTTAACTTTAACGCACTATTTCGCGTTTCTTTAACGCAGCTGAACGCGCGAGCGCGTTAAAACCAATGCGTTCATAACTCATTTTTAAGTGAATTTTGGTTCGCTTATCTCTGAGCGGTACTGTACAAAGTTTTGCTGGTTTTGCAGAAGAAGATGGAGCTTACTGCTATAAGCCATAATCTGTTTCAGGATAAAACACTTCATTGGAGCAGGCAGCACAAACATATAAATTCAATATATGGTCATCCTTCCATGACTGTCACTAAAAACCCAGTTCTATTAGTAGCATTGCCTAGTTTGTCTTTGAAAGTAGCTGGGGCTCAGAAGTGTAGTAGCCAGGGGAAATGCCCAGTCCTTATTGACAGCCCTGTCCCTCGAAAGTAGTCATGGCCACTTACGAGAGATTTTCGAAATACAATGTTTCACTTGACACTGTCAAATCAAAGTGTACTTCAAGAAAGTGATCACAGATTGTCACCTATGACAGTAATTGCTCAGAGAGATCAGTGTATTGAGGCATTTGTTTTGGTTTTAGATGATTGACATTGCTAAGCAGGGAGATGAAGAAACAATTAACAGCTGGATCACAGTAAGTACATTTTCACAGATGCTTTCATATATATACTAGCCTGTGGACCTAAGGGAGTGACTTCCATATAAAAATGAAGGGGATGCTCATCAGAAATTTTCAAAACAAGACATAAAAGGTACCAGAATCTTGTTTGATGGGCATGGCTCAAATACCAATAAATTCTAAAACATTACAAATAGTCCCTAACATATTTTTTCGGCTTAATACCCTAAAAGGTACCACAATAATTCCTATTGTAGTCATTTTAGATTTTAACACCCCAGGCGGTACCAATCTACAAATTTTGACCCCTAAAAGGTATGACAAGTGCCCCTGTCATTTTTATATGGGAGTCCCCCCGGGAATTTGGATTGTGGGGAGGATGCAAAGAAGCATCATAAAGGAAATTGCGAAGCGAGTGAAAATAAAAAGAGAGGACCTCGCTCCTCTCCTCTGCTTAATTGGCCACTTTGAAAAATACCATAATACTCTTTAAAGTGCACTGAGGTTTGGGTGGTGCTTGATGTAAGCCTGATTTTTCCAATTTCTTTTGTTTTCTGCACAAACTGCACATGCTATGTTTCAACTTCTTGGCAATTTGCATATGGTGCAAATTTGTATATGAACACACAATGCTAGCGTTAAGTTTCTACATGTACTCTGAATTCCATTGTGCCATTCTTACAAATGAAAGATTATTATGGTATTTCTCGAAATGGGCTGCCGTCTCCCCTTGTTTTCCCCGCTTGTTTACTCTCCAGTCCTGCAATCTGCCCTACAATCATAATGTCTGGAACAGGGTACGAGGTTGTGCTCTAAAAGATATCATAGGGAGTGCAAAGGGAGTCCAACTATAAAATTTAGGGTGACCAGCAGTTAAACTATGTGCAAAAAACTCAGTTTTCCTTGTCGTCCAAAGACAAAAGTTGGTCATCTGTGGCACACAGGCACTACTAGAGCACAGGGCTACTTTTGTACCTCCTTTTGGCATAATCCTGTACTTCACAACCATAGTGAATTACCTTATTGTATTTATTTGTTTTGCTTTGCCAGAAAAAAGAGCTAATCCCCAAAGTATTTGGCCACCTTTTGCCTCGTTATGAAGACAAAGTGAGCGGTTACACAAAAGTGTACAAAATACCCCCACGCAAAACAGATACGGCGAAGATGGGAATCGTGGAATTTGTAGGGAATGAACTTCCTTCTCTACTGCCATCAGATGATGAACTCAGAAAACTCAAACTAGAAAAACTGAAAGAGATGAACAAGAAGGGAATTCCCATTAATGGAACAGCAGTATAACTGAAGTACAAAAACTTAGCCAGAAGGTGGTTGTAAATTTTGTATGAGAATCACTGATTCCATAGTCATAGTGATAAGATCTTGCCTTGAATCAAAATGTTATCTCCTGTACATTATTTTAAGTGTCCCCCCTGCTGCCTTGCCAACTCATACAAATAATGGCTTTGAGGAAGAAAAATACAACACAGGTTTTATTAGACTTCATTTGTTCTTTTGTGTAATTTCGCTTACTTATAAATAATCTGTTTTGGAAATCAACTTCAATGACAGTGCCGCAACTTTTAACAATGGAACTGCCAACACCAGAGAAAGATTGAATATCAAACTCGCTAAAGGGTAGGGTAGTGGCATGAGGCCTGAATCATGCAAAGATCTTTCCATACTTTATAAAGGCTAAATTCTGCAAAATTCGACACTTCGAACATTAAAACCTCTGAACCTTTAAATATTTTGTTCTCTTAAGGCGTGAAATTGATGAAAAACTGGACCGAAGAAGATCATACGAGATGATAAGGGTGCGCTTGACAGCTGCGTGGGTTAAAAATATCATTGCTACCCACCAGGTCACGTAGTAGAGTTCCAAAAAGTAGAGTTTGACCCCAAAATTTCAAAAGAAGAAAGTTTGGATTTCCTGTACATCCAAAAATTTAGCAGCGTGCAGTACACACATGCTCCTCAACGGAAGCCTATTTTTATTATTTCTTACCATAAATCTTTTCATCTCCATTTCACTTAATAATTCCATATTACCCCAGTTGTAGAATCCTATTTACTCTTTTCCCATGCCAGCATTTATTCCTATTATTTCAGTCACATACGACCACCTCTCGTAAGCGACTACCTCTTCTAAACGACCTCTTTTTCTAAAACACCAAATTTTCTTCCAGTTAAATCACTATTTCTAACCCAAAATTCTCTCGCTAACGACCGCGACTACTGTCATCGCTGGTGATTTGAATTTTTTATTGTTTTTAACCTCTGTTAAGCGATCACTCGCCGATATTTCAATGTCACAGCCAACACAAATTGAATCATGTGCACTCAACGAGGAATGTTTAGGGAAACACTTGGAATGGCGTTGTACTGTTTTTAAAAATTATTTCAGTGCCTTTAAGGAAACTGTGTGAAGCTAATACAGTTTGAGCTTTTTCAGAAAATTTTAGGTAAAGTAATCTTATCCGTCACTTCATACCCAAGACGACATTATTTATCCCTCAAAAACAAAAGGCACTACATTTTCCGATGTTACGATAGTTTCGCCTCCTGGAAAAATTTCATTATGACACAATATTCTGCGCTGACATTGAAATTACTGCAGGTCCATAGAGCAGTTTTCAATTGAGTGTGGTAAAACTAAAGTAATTACTCTGACCAATCACAGCAGTCGTAAACAATCCAATGAACCAATCAGAGCTCGAAGCAAATACATGTCGGCGGCGCCAAGCGCGGGAAAACGCGTGCGAGCAAGTCATGATTGGTTTTGGTTTTACTTCTGATTGGTTCAGAAAGTGGCGCGAGATTTTTTTAGCCAATCACAAAGCGTAGCAATAAAAAACCAAAGCAATTGTGTAATTACTTTTCAATTAAGATCACCTGTGGTCTGACATTTCGTAAGCGACCACCTCCCGCAAGCGACCATTTTGTAAATAAAATTTGAAGGCGGTGAACGACGAGAGGCGGCCTTACTCACGGCAGGTGATTATTGTAAACATTTTATTCCTTATTGACATAAAGAACTTTGACATTAAAAAGTCCATTAAGTTGGTCAGTAACATCAAATATAATTAAAAATAAAACTAACAAATTACACTTCCTAAACTCCTGCCGCTGTTTATTGTGTGGACATGAAAATACTTCGAAATGTGTTCCGAAAACTCTTATTTCGCATCGAGTACAAAATAGGATTTAACACAGGCGAAAAACACGCAAGGGTTGTAGTTCCGAGATATAATTGAGCTTCTGTCCAAAATGTCGGTGCAAAGAGGTGAACGATAGCATCGATTAAACATGGAAGCCAACATAGTGCAAACGAGCCTATCACCAGGGCAACTGTCATCGCAGCTTTGTTTTCTTTCAAAAAGCATGGCTGATTTAAATTAGCTTCCTGTACCGAGATTAATCTTTTTTGCCTTCTTGCTTCTTTAAAAATACGAAGATAAAAATAACTGATAAATATTAAGGGAACCCCGAAGATAAATGCGAAGAGAAGTACGTGTCCTTGCGCTTTCACGGTGCATTTGCTTCGCAAAGTTGCAATCGCTGCCAAAATTGATAATACCCAAATCAGAGCGATTCCTTTTACACATCGTTCCGGAGTTATACGGCTTGGGTATTGAAATGGGGAAGTTACGCCGACAAATCGATCAAAACTTAACGCCAAAAGATTCAAAGATGATGAAACTAACGTTAATACGAAGGTACACGTGAAGAGGTTATGGACATCGGCTCCAATAATTCCCGCCTTGTGAAGAAGTTTTAAGCACCATGCCGGCACACCCAAAATTCCAATTAATAAATCCGCAACAGCCAGAGAAATGATCCAATAGTTCGTAATCGAGCGCAAAACGGAGTTTCGGTAGAAAGCCCAAATTACCAGAATGTTCAAAAACACGGCTGCTACTCCAAAGAGTATTGACAAAGTCATAACAGAAATCAACGCGGTTGTAGAAATAGCGTAAGTTTCATGAAAACATTCGTCGTGGTAACTCGAATTTTGCATCGTTCTGGATCGCTTCCCCACCGTGTAATTGTGCCGGTAAAGCTCACCAGTTGGGAAATATCTTGGCAGTTAAGGTTAGTGTTTATTGCCAAATCATCCAACGTTAAACAGGAAGTTATTAACGAATGTTTTGAAGATTTCAGATTTGCTATCGCCAGTGATGAAGCCTAAGGGAAAATCGACACTTTGCGGGTCAAATCTTGGGTACCTTATCTTCGCTTTTTATCTTGACACGAACTCAAAACTCCTGTTGTAGAAAAGTAATAACAATTTTCGTAAAATAATTTTGTTTGATTTTTGTTTGCAAAGCTGCTGGTGTTTCATTTGGATGAAAATTAAACTGACTTTTTGGGGTTATAACATCTCGAGTTTTGAAGTCTTCGGAAGCCATTTCAAGTCACTTTAATTGACACCTGCACCTGCTAATGTAAATCAACTTAAAATTAATGGAACTGACAGCGAAAACAAATGCAAAATTCAACCAATGCTATCTTGAAACAATGAATAATATTTATCTTTAATTTGCACGCAAGTTATTGCAAGCTTTTTTCTGTTCTTTTTTTTTGCGTCCACACTGTACAGTGTTGGACTTCTGTACCGGTTTCATAAGCTGTACTGCGGTACAATATTTTTATATGTAACCCACAGTAAAGGTGGAAAGACTGAGCAGGGTAAAAGGTACACTGTCCCGGCCGATGTATCGTGTTTTCATGATTGTGGCCAGGAGGTTTCTTTAAGCTTGCTATATTATCTTGAAATACGAAGAAAAAATCGCCAAATGCGATGAAAACAAAGAAATTATTAGAATTTGATTTCTTGACCGCCTGTCACGAAATCAAATTCTGAACTGAAATCTATTTCCATCCTTACAATCCTGTACTTTGTCTTCAAACTACTGCTTTTGTTTTGCTCTATAGAATCTTTTTATCGAATAAAGTTGTATATTTGGTGACATTTGGCGAAATAACATGGAAATTTTTGTTATTTTGGCGCCGGGGACAGTGTGCCTTAAAGTGTTTAAACCCACTTTTAAGCTCAGAATATGAATAATAAAGAAATGGCGCCAATGAAATCTAGTTCTGCAGAGAGCTTCACTCGGGCGCGACTGTTCAGGTCGTTGATGGCAAAGTCAACTAAAAAGAATGCCTTTTAAATATCTAATGACGATAAATATATTTTAAAACGACTGGCCAACATCATCTTACTCGATAGCATTCTCTTGAGAGTGTCATAGAAGGATTTCATCCGCAGAATGAACCGAACAGAAAAGTGCTTTTTATCATATTGAATCAGCGGCTGATTTTTTCAGGATGTTTCCGAGTGCAAATGGAATCAAGTATATTGTAGCCTGAGAAAAAAAAAACAGACGTCGTTTCGCGGCGCCACCACTTGTTCCCCCGCGAACGGTTTCTCAGACGTCCGTTTAGCGCCGGGAACCAGTCGTGGCGCCGCGAAAAGACGTCTGTTTTTTTTGTTTTTCAGGCTAAGTATATTGAAGTGTGCATTAGTTTTCAATAAACAGGTAAAAACAGCGTTTTTCAACAAGAGCACGGTTGATAAATAAATTTTAAAACGACCAAATTCATCCTACTCAATAGCTTTCACTTGCAAATAGAAGAGTGCCTTTTAAAAATCTGACGACGATGAACTGATTTTCAAACCGAGCAACTTCATCCTACTTAATTTTGTTCACTTGTATGTCGCACGTTAAGATTTTAGTCACGGTCCACAGCCATGAAGAGTACACTGACTGAGAAAAGCACTTTTACTGTCTTGTATTTGTCTTTGTCTTTTAGGATGGCTTTGAGTGCAAATCAGTCGAATCAAATATATTGCACTGTGCATCAGTTTTCTATTCGACAAAATAGATTCCATTTTCCCGTGCGTCTGTTCAGTTGTAGAGTACAGATGACGTCAAAATGCGGTAAAAACAAAAAAGTGGTCACCGATGTTCTTACCACATTTTGACGTCTTCTATGATCTATAACTGAACAGCTAACGGCAAAATGGAATCTATTTGTTTTATACAATATCAGGGAAGAAAAATTAGCCTCGTACCACTCAACTTTAATCATGACGGTTTCTTCTAATTTCGGCATTTCGCGTCAACAAACTTCTTCTCGCGACTTCGGTTTCGTCCTTTTGTTAATTGTCAATAGTTTCTGCTAAACATTTTTCGATGCCTTCACTTGCCCTTTTCGGTATAATCTCGTCTACATTTTCCAAACTGTCCTCCATGTTGGACAAAACTAGAGAAAACAAATTCTCCATGACGACAGCTGAGCGTCTGTACTCTGATAGACCATAAGTAATGACCAATCAACATGCGCGAACAATTCAGTGTATTGTTCAAAAACAGATGAAGCAACACTGTTAAGCTTTGCGCACACTAGCCGATTTTTCATCTTCAGACAAAAAATCTTAACTTGTCGGCATACTAGCCGACAATGCCCGACAAGACGTTTTGAGATCTAACAATGCCAGATATCGCCCGACAAGGTCCGATCTTGTCGTTAGCTTGTTGACAAGTTAAGATTTTTTGTCTGAAGATGAAAAATCGGCTAGTGTGCGGCGGCCTCATGTGTATGCCGGTTTTCATCATTTTAATCAAATTCCTTTTTTCTCCTTTCGTGTTTTGGGTTCTGTATGAAAAAGTGAGCAAAAAGAAAACTTTCGTGTTGTTTTTCTTCGCTGGACTGGTTCGGGAGTGATCCAAGAAATATAGCTCTCGAAACCGTCACTTCGTGACAGGTAATTTCCCTTTATTAAATATTGAAACACTTTTCTTAAGAAAGGCTTTTTATAACATAGAATTGTCTAAATCTTAAGAGGCTTTTAAGAACACGGAATAATTGTCTTTCGGTCATGTTATGCTGGTCATTTCGGCCTTTTATCCTGATCTGTAAAATGAATGCTTTAACGGACAGTTAGTCATTGAAACACAAGTACAAATTGTAAGAAGCTACTTGAGAGAAACCTTCGAAAACTATGAGGAAATGCCGTGGTAGAGGAACAATGTGAGACCCAGACAGAGTAACACGAGTTTTTGAATTTGATAAAACTTCCTCAAACTCATAAATAATAAGTCATGAAAATGAACCAAAAGAAATCACTATACTTTGTAGGAAGTTTGGATATAAAATACTAATTACCAAAAAAAAATTGGTGAACTTTTGCTCTGAATTTCTCCGAGAATTATCAATGGTTTGAGAAGCGATATCAAACACTCGAAAGCGTGCGTCATAAGGTTTCCAAACACCTCGAGGTCAGTTTAAAAAAAACTCGGCTGCGCCTCGATTTTTCACTTTCACTCCCAGAGTCAATTATGGAGACATGTAGTGTAGTTCTAACGTTTGAGTCTGTGGATGAAATCCTATGGTGTGACCATTCAAATGAAACCTCTTCAGCAGTACTTTTGCATAGTACCATTTGTTCTAACTTTTGAGTCTGTTGATGAAATCCTATGGTGTGACCATTCAAATGAAACCTCTTCAGCAGTACTTTTGCATGGTACCATTTGTTCTAACTTTTGAGTCTGTTGATGAAATCCTATGGTGTGACCATTCAAATGAAACCTCTTCAGCAGTACTTTTGCATGGTACCATTTGTTCTAACTTTTAAGTCTGTGGATGAAATCCTATGGTGTGACCATTTAAATGAAACTTCTTCAGCAGTACTTTCACATGGTACCATTTGTTCTAACTTTTAAGTCTGTGGATGAAATCCTATGGTGTGACCATTCAAATGAAACCTCTTCAGCAGTACGTTTGCATGGTACCATTTGTTCTAACTTTTCAGTCTGTGGACGAAATCCTATGGTGTGACCATTCAAATGAAACCTTTTCGGCTTTACTTTTGCATGGTACCATTTGTTTTTCGATATTTTACAAATGAGATTTGGGGTTTTTCTTGAAATTTGATATTTGGCACTCTTAGGAGAAAGTTTTAAGTGGTACTTTACTCTGTACTGTCAATTAAAATTTAAATGCAAAAAGCGGCCTCCATTACAAGTGTTTGTACCCAGTTTTATTGTTCGGAGTTAATTATATAGTCTATATATACAATTCACCTTAAAAAAACGTGATTTAAACACATACTGAAGTATCTTCAGTATTGGGCTAAGTAACAGAGTGGAGTCTACTTGTTGTTATTGGTGGGGTGGGATCTGACAAAGAGCGAAGTGACCTGATATCAAATTTCTGGGATGAGGTGATGGAATAGCAGTACTGTTTTGGGGCGAGAAAGCATCGAAAATGGTGAAGACACTACATTAGATTTACATTGGATTTGCTCACTTTTGATTTTCATTTCTGTCCAGAAATGGAGGTATTACATCTACTTTTATGTGATTGGTGTATTTCACAAGTAATTTGTACCTATTTTTGCGCCCTGTAATTGTTGCTCCGCAATATAGAGTGGTTTTCGTTCGAGTGTCGTAAAAACAAAACTAAAGTAATCACTCTGGCCAATCACAACAGGCGCAGACAATCCAATGAACCAATCAGAACTCGAAGCAAATGCATGCAGCGAGCGCCAAGCGCGGGAAAATGCGTGCGAGCAAGTCACGATCGGTTTTGGTTTTACTTCTGATTGGTTGAGAAAATAGCACGAGATTTTTTAGCCAGTCATGAAATGTAGCATTGCAAAATCAAAGCAATCATTAAATTGCTTTGCGACACTCATTTGAAAAGCGCTCTATTAAAAACATCTTGTTTTTTACACAACAGCAACTTTTATGCGATTGGTGTATTTCGCACGTAATTTGTACTTTGCGCTCAGCCATTGTTGCTCGTATGATAATGTAAACCAAAAGGTTTATTTTGCCGCGATTTGATATTTGTTTGTTTTTTTTCTTTTTTGTATCTTAGCGCCGGCTATATATTTAAGATTTTTGTGTTTTAATAAAGTTATTACTATTAAAAAAAATACAAAAATAAATAAAACAACAGTAGCGTCGTTTTGGTGGCGTTCAATTGTTGGCGTTCAAGTTTATTTCTTCTTTCTTTTTTGACTGTTTCTTTGGTACTCCATTACTTCCATTACTTCGTTTTTGTTGTTCCTTACGATTCTTGTCGTTGCTTTTAATTCTTTGGACTCTAACCAGAACATTCCACCTTCCGCCATTGTAAACCGTGTAAACTTTTTCCCTTGTCCCAGTGATGCAACTTTGTATCACATTACGCCCTCGTTTATACTGAAAGATCTTTGTAATTCGTCCTCATAAGGTCTCCGCTGATATCACCGTTTACGTCTTTTACTGTCTGTTTGCTTTGACCTGAACTGCCTCTTTGCCTAAAACGGAACGTATAAAATAAAGAAATTTAGTGAGCAGCTTGCAACTTTGTGGCCCAAGGAACGCAGGGAAATTTCACTTGTGAACCCAATAAGCGGACATCTCCCTTGAGGGACTGGACACGACTTGCAGTGGTCAGTTACCTTTGCCACTGAGTAATCTCGTACCCGGTACCAACAAGAGTGAGATCAAGCCCGGCTGGGTACGACTGGATACAAGTCTATAGCTACGTTGGTGGTTTCAAAGCTGACGCATCTTTCACTACTGGCAGATAAACTCGTTTCATTTATACAGTACCCCCGATTTAGAAGAAAACTGCATGCCAAACTAGAAGTCGACCATGTTGCTATACGGAGTCGTCTATCACCATGATTCGTTGACTTTTTCTTTGGCTGTGTGACCGCCATTCACTTCTTTGGAACTGAGTTTTACGTACAGAAATTCTAAGGAATAATAATCATCCATAGTGAAATTTTATATGGACGAACGGTGTTTTATTTTTCAGTTTCATTCAGTAGGCAAATTAATATTAAAAGGTTCAGAGGTTTTAATGTTGAAGCGTCGGCTTTATAAATTTTGCAGAATTTAGTCTGTAGAAAGTATGGAAATTAGTTCTTTGCGAGATTCAGGTCTTGTGCCATTGACCTTTACCAATTTGATCTTTTTCCGGTTGCATCATTCTTACAGCTTTCATTGTTACAACTTTCATGTTAGGGCTTTCATCGTTACAACCTTCATTCGACAATCTCGTTCCCAGGGTCCGCGTTACCCTTATCGGGGTAACGGACCCGTTCTGCTGGACAAGGATAACGCGGACTTTGGGAACGAGATTGAGCTTTCGGTTTAAGCAAAGTGTTTACGTGCGCAAGCGCGGTAGACACAAAAAGAGCTTCCTGAACTCTACATGAGCGATGACATCACTTTATCAAAATCGCCTGCTCCCGCCCCTGGTATTACACTGAATACAAAATAGAGAACACCTACGATAGGTTCTAGGATGTATATTTTAATACCTGTTTCACTCGTTCGCACCACTTTAGGAATATCTCCTTCCAGGTTAGCAATGTTTACGTTAGCGCCGTGCGTCATTAAAAGCTTCACCATCTCGTCCATTTCCCGCCCGCTTGCCGTGTGAAGCGGCGTGTTTCCAGCGAATGTTACTTTGTTTACGTCAGCACCACGTAAAATCAAGTACTCTACCACGTGATATTTCTCAGCTTCCACTGCGTGATGTAATGGTGTGCGGCCGCTGTTGGAATCCTGCGTTTATAGAGAAAAATGTTATCACTTGATTATTTTTCGAAATAATGCAGGGCTCGAAATTGCGACTAACTGGTCGCCAATGCGACCAAAAATTGAGTGCTGGCGACTAGATTTTCGGAACTGGTCGCCAGCTAGCGACTCACGTTTTGTCCGATAACCACAAAAAAAAAACTTCTGCACTAAAATAAATCTTTTAGTTTATACACCGGCGTATAAGCCGCACTTTTTTGCCCAAAATGTTTGCTCAAAATCGGGGGTGCGGTTTATTTGCGGTATTAACATCCGCTGAGTTCTGCAAATCATAGTTTATCAATCGTACTTTTTAATTGCAGTGATATAAGTTGACCAGACTTTGAGAGCCTTTATTTGAGGTGTATAACGTGGAGCAAAACTTATTTAACTTAAGATGACGTAGAAAAGTTAGTCTTGTTTGTCTCACAGAGCTACCAGAGCGCCTCTGAGGCCAAAAATCAAATTGAGCAAAAAGGTCCGCATCGAACACGCAACACACAAACGCGAGCGTTGAGTTTATAATTGTGAAATTTAGCCTCAAATTGTCAAAATACCTGTGTTAAAACAGTGCTCGCTATCTTTGTCGGACATTTTGAAGCTTTTAGCAATGAAGGAACACCAAAGATGAACGAAAGAAGCCAAAGAAAGTCTGTAAACAAGCGGCCATCTTGGTTAACCCGTCCTCAAGAAATTTGCACGGCTACCAAGCTTGTTGTAGCCTGAACGAACGGCGGGCAAACGAACGTAGCTGCGATCACAAGTGTGTTTTTTTTTTTCAATACAAGATGATTCCATGGATAGAAGCAAAGTATAGCTCACGTTTCTTAGAGCCAATTCTCTGACTTACGTTTTTATTTTTAAAAAAAACTTTTTCCCCAAAAATTTGAGCTTCAAACTCGGGGTGCGGCTTATCTGCGAGTGCGGCTTTAATTTAAGCTTATATACGCCGGTGTTTACGGTATGTTGTGAAGAGGTAAAAGCAAGGGTAAAGGACCCTTGTTTGTCTAGTTATGAAAACTATGAACTCGGAACGTTTTGTGCTTACCTGCATCTCGAAAAACTAACAACAAACCATCGCTAAAGACATGTCAGCTGTGAACACTGGTAGATAACTTTCGTAAGTCTTTCCTATGCTGCTTCTTTCTACCTATGATTTTTCTTGCATGCAAAGTAACATTTAAGTGTGTTTTATGTAAGATACATATTGAATAAAATTGGCGACCAAAATTTACGATCTGGCGACCAAAATGTTCCCATTAGTCGCCAGTTGGCTTCTGAACGAAAAAGTTAATTTCGAGCCCTGTAATGATTAGTCAAGTCTACTACTATTTACGATTCTTTTTGGACAGTATTAAAAGATCAAAATATAAAGTAAGGCTGAAACTATGTAGAACATTTAACGCGACAACGACATGATAGAGCCCAAACTGAAAGCCAAAACTGATGCAACCGTGGACAGCTGTTTCGACCTGGTTGGGTCTCGTCAGCATGGTGTAGCAGCTAAAAGATAGAAAAACTAGGTCGAAACAGCTATCCACGGTTGCATTTTAGCTTTCAGTTTGGGCTCTATCATGTCGTTGTCGCGCTAAATGTTCTACGTAGTATCAGCCTTGCTTTATATTCTGATTTTATCTCTATTTTTGGCCGACTAGATCTTCTCCAGATCCTACGTACACCAGCAGCATTTTCATTCGCGGTCCTTTGATTCTTATTTACTAGTATTATAAGAGCCATACTTATTTCTTTTAGAAGAAACAATTTTGTGTGTGAAGAAAAACTGGTTTATGAATCTGCAGAACTGATTGTCGCTTTTATTCATCCTTCGCGGGGTTACTCTGAATATGTTTTGGTGGTGGTGTGCGGCTGGGATTCTGGAACCCTTACCATCTACTAGATCATGTTCAGCTGCATAAATTACAACCCTGCTCTAGACAATAAACTGCAAGGATAATCTGACCACGTAAAAAAGTTGACTTTGCGAGACACCAATACGACAGAAACCGATAACTGTAGGTCCTGTAGGGTAGCAACCGCGGAGCACCCGCACTCGTGATTCGGCTGACAAGTTAGTTCCAAGGTGCGGAACCCGATATGGTGAACGGGTCATTGTGTAATCTATTCACGCCTGCATTCTTGCAGTCGTGTTTAGTTTGCTACACCGTGCTGATGAGCTCCAATAAGAGCGAAACAGCTGTACACGGTTGCTACCCTACTTTATTGGTTTCCGTCGTATTGGTGTGGTATTAGGTAGTCAGATCAGCCTTGCAGTTTATTGTTATGTTTTTTAATTTTTTTTTGGCTGATTAGATCTTTCGTAGATCCTACGTATAGTTTACAGCATTATCGTTTGCGGTCCTTTGCAGATATTACTCCTATTCTGGACTAGACACAAAAAAAAATCGTACTCTATCCCAGACTCACTATTTACCAGAAACTCAATCTTCACACCACTCGCGAATTTCAGCATTGCGCGCGGCAACAAAACCGCCAGCTGCGCAGGCTACAGTAAATGGTACTCCAAGCCAAAACTCTCTGATTTCTATATCCTATCCCAGACTAAACTGTTTAAAAACCATACTCTTCACAGCGGTACATACCCATATAGCTTATATATGAGAGGACCCCCCCCATGAGGATCAAGTCGCACCGATAACAGCCGACCATCGCTGACTCATCTCCGGTCGTCTCTCTTGGCAAGACGCGGGAGACGCGCATGATGGACGCGGAACGAGACAAGCGCTTCTCTCGTTAATATTAATAGAGAAAGAGAAATGACTGGGGACGAGTCAGCGACCATCATGCTAGAAAACTTAGAAACCAACTCAGAAAGGGAATTCTTAGACACCAAAGATACTAGCTGGCTTGAATTTGAATATGAGTTTGTAAATGTAATATCAAACTTACCTGCTCATTTATGTCGGCTCCCATATCAAGTATAGTTCCTATCAAAAGTTTACTTCCATTCAAAGTGGCAACATGAAGGACTGACAAACCTGCAAACAAGAAAATAATATTGTCCTTCAGAGAATCTTAATTTTAGTTTTGTCCTAGCGCATCGTTGAAATGAAATCTGCTTTTCAGAAAATTTAGCAAAATGACCGAAAACGTTAAAATGACCTTCGGTTAAACATCGGAAAATGTCGGAACGTCTTCGGTCAGTTTTCGGGAGTATTCGGCAAACGTCGGAAAAATTCAGAAATTGATTACAAAGTTCCAAATAGCATTGTAAAAATTGTCGGAAACCATTGCACAACTAGTATGTATGTGTGTGTTTCTGAATAACCTCGAGATCCTCTTTCAAGATATCTCAAATGCATTTTGTAAATTACTGTAATGAAATAATAAAATTTACAATTGCTCACCTTGGGAATTCTTCAAGTCCAACCTGATCTTGACGCGACTAATCTGTGTGACGTCACGGATGGCACATACACAGTTGACGTCTCCTTCTTGACAAGCCAAATGAAGAGGTGTCTGTCCGTGCCTGTCCATCAAATTAACATCTGCCCCGCCTTCTATCAGCCTTCTTACCATGTATATTTGATGCGTTATCACGGCAAGATGAAGAGGAGTCTAAAAGGGATGAAAAAAGCGAGGAACAGTGGACTCTGTTAAAGGGGGTATCGGGGTATGTCACGACTGGCGCGCATGCGCATTAGAAGATATTGAAGATAGTAATCGTTCTCAATCTTGGCCATCCTTTTGAAACTCGGATTTTAAACGTTTGTTTCGCTTAAAGTAGTTATTAGTTGCTTATTTTCTGTATGGAGATAGGACATTTCCGTTTTATTGGCGTGTTTTGGAGCAAATTTCTGAGCAGGTAACTCGCGGCGAAAATATAAGAGATATAAGAGGTGTGTCATATGATAGAGATGACCGCGAGAAACCGCGAGAAAAACTTCTTGCACCTAGGGTATCGTAAACTAAGCTATAGTGGTTAATTATAAGCGGCAAGGGCATGCGTAAAAACCAATATTCCGTGCTTTGTGTTTGCGCTTTTGGTTGCGTTGCCCATGAAAACTGGCTTAACTGGTTAAACCACATGGTGGACCTGTACCTGTCTGAGTTTGTTGTAAATATCAACTCCCCTTGACTTCATTTTCTGGATGAAAAAATCAGTCAGCGGTTGGTCTCCCTGGACAACGGCGATATGAAGAAATCTGGAGAACAGAAGAAAAACATGGCTGAGGTCTGGGACGAGAATAAAATGCAAGGGCATGCTCCACCGGAAATTATTTTATCATGTTACCCTCTAACGTCATTTCTGCATTCCTAAGACTGAAAAGTGTTTGTGCAGCCAAGGTTATATAAACTCTGGAGTTTACATTAATTCTCAACCAGAAAACCAAAATTTTCAATCTATATTGCATGGGTCTTGCATTATTCATTACATTGGAACATGTGTTTTCAGAAAACGTTTCGTTTATTTCTCCACTTTTATAGACATCACATTTGGTAAATATTTTCCGTAAGTCAATATATGTACTATACTGTAATTCTCTGTATGACCAGCGCATTCTTCCGTGAGCACGATAGAAAAACATAACGCATAGAAAAATTATACGACTTTACCCTTTGCAATTGTTTTTCTTCTAGAATGTAAAAAAACATTCTGGGAAATTCTGGTACATGCGTACTTGTACCGCGTACTTGCGCACTGCGCGTAAATACAGATACGCTCCTGTTTATAACGGAAAGCATTACATACCATCCGCCTAAACCATCTCGGACACCTCATTGAGACTTATATAACGGAGTAACTGGTTAGCTTTTAGTTGAGGTTAGGGGTGGCAGTTTATATAGTTAAATTCAGGACTAGGCAACCCGAGAAGCTAGGTGGTACAGTGGTACGGTAGGCTATGTAAGCCTAAACCTAGCTGAGGTCACAGGTTCAATCCTGAGTGGGGCTTTTATATTTTCTCTAAGTGTCGACATTACGTTATATAATTCTCAATAAGTGTCCGAGGTGGTTTAGGCGGATGGTATATAATGCTTTCCGTTTATAACCGGCATTTTACGGTACCACCAAATGATCGCCCAATAGAATGAAAACTTGAAAGCGAATTGTTAAAACATGCGTCGAGAGTAGAAGTTTTCTTTCCCATGAAGAAGTACGGGTACTGGGAAATTTTAAACAGCGCACTGTTTGATATTTGTCCTGTCAAAATAATTTACGTATGTGTGGCTGTTGTGTCTTGTTTCCTTCCTGTTTGCGTCGGAAATCGGCGAAGGAAAGAAACAGATGACGTCTGTGAAAAGGCCTTGTGTTTTGTCTCTGTCGAGTGTGACCGTCTGGGTTAGTGTAGATCTGAAAAGAAACTGTTACTGTTGACATTGACTGACGAGTTTCAAGAACCCGAGCAGCTGAGAGGAAGTTATCTTCCATCAGTGTGTAGTATTAATGTCTGTTTGTTGCTGTCATTCATCAGTTTTGCCATGATGTTATTGGCTGTTGAGCCAATAACTCAAGTCAGTGTTTCGATCGACGTATTTATGAGTGTCATTTTTGTTGGTCTCAATGTTAATAGTTAAACCGATGCCAACGGCTACCTGCGGCCTTCGACAAACGACTTGTCAACAGAACAGACAAACAACAGACTGAACTCGCCTACAAATTTGACCAACAACAGAACCACAAAAATTGCACTAAAGTTTTCAAAACGTCAGTCATTGTCAAAAACACTACAATAGTTCTTTTCAGAACTACACTAACCCGGACGATCACATTCAACAATACGTCTACTGATACTCCTGTGTTCAAACCATTTACAACTGAAGTATAAGAAAAAATACTTGGAAACCAAATCCCATATTGATGCACACTCGAACTTCCAAATTTACTTATTTTGAATCTGCACATGCGCGTTATCCACATTTGTAATTCGACACATTGATACATTGCCCAAATGTGGTCAAAAAGTTATCGATATACGCTATGTCTACGTGATGTATTTCCAACGATGGCGGTAAATTTCGCATTTTGACAAGAGAATGCAAAAATTAAGGACCGGCGTCGATATTTTTTTCTTCAAACTGTGCTTTGTTATCAATGTGTTGAATTATAAAACTATTATAGCGCTCAAGCTCCGCGGTGTTTTTAGGGGCTCTGGGAACGAGAATGTGGTCCGCGATCCTTTTGGTCACCACCAAAACGCCCTAGTCACGGCTCTGGCAACGGAAATGACAGGAAGACGTTACGATTGGCTGCTTTTTTGCTTGTTCCGCTTTTCAGCAAGTCATGTGCTCTCGACATGTCTTGGCTTGAAGCGTAATTAACCACAAAACATGATTATTTTTTCCGGGATAAATTCCACGCAATTCACAAATATATCATAACTCGCGACGAAACACTGAAAACAAAAATGTCGCCGACGTTTTTTTCCGAACCATAAAAATAACATGATATTGCAAACGCAAAAATCTACCGTTCTATTTTTTACTCCGGAACTCCGCTATAGATTCGTACAATTTATTTGTCTTCCATTTAAAACATGATATATACAGTCACAACCGATTCAGTAGAATAAACCGTCACGTTTGATGCGTATTTTTTCACAATTTTTTAGAAGCAGCCTATAACAGTTGTTTTGCTTCCCGAACGAAAATGAATTTTGTAAAATACTTTTAAGAAGAATTCTTCTGGTTTAAACCATTCTCCACGGTTTGAACCTCATTTGAGTAAGACCACACATACCGGTAACCAAACAATTTAATCAGTTTTGAAAGAAAAACAGTGCCGGACCAGAATCACAGCTGGCAATCGAATTCGGTTTATTTTCCCACGGGTTTATTAAACCACTTCCAACGTTTTTGAAACGTTTTATACGGGATGTTGCAGCCTTTAACACGAAACTCGCCAAGAATACAGCATTTTTGTAAACCGACGAAAAATCCTCTCTCAAACTATGCGTAATAAGCTACATGTGGTCAATAAATAAAAAACGAAGTTACTGTACAAATAAAAAAAGTTTCGCATCTCTGTGCAGTCGAGCCTCGCGTTTATTTCGGACACTTACTTAATACAATGTACGCAGCCTGGTTGTTCGGGAATCGTTTTTTTCGGTCTCGGTAGAATTAAAGTCGACACCTTTTCTCAATTTACCCGGTTCAGAACACGGACATTCCGTTAATCACTACGGACAATTTGTCGGCTTGTCTTGACGGTGTACGCGTTCGACTGTATTTGTCTAGGTTCGAAAAGGCTATGAAGGCTGTATGTAGTAATGGACATCAGTATGTCTTCGTAAAAACACATGTCAGTCTTAGCGACAGAATTTTTGAAACTGCTCTTCTGATATTGCTATATTGGTTCAGTGTTATATTACTTTTAAAAAAGTTTCTTTATGCGTATATCAGTAATTTCTTCCTAAAATGCAATCGCAGCAAAATTTTATGTCATCATGGTGATGTAACCAACTCTGTAGTTGCATTTTCCGCGTGCGAAAAATGTAAAATATATCAGCTTATATGCTAATTCGGGATCATAGACCTTAATAATAAAATTATAATTTTCAGAGTCAGTTAACGACGGCGAAAAACTGCCATCGACGAGCAGGGCTTTCCGTCTGTTTGCAAGGAAACGAGAAAATCCAGCTAAGCATGCATCTTCACACGGGACTTCAAAACAATCATTTGAAAGTTTTGCGCTGCCGAGATCTCGAGGATTTTGAGCTGCAAAAACTAAAAATATGGTACAAACTGCACCATAAATAACCATAAAAAAATTATTCCAAAAATACAAGAAACTTCTGCTCTTACGTGTCTCCGTCCTCGTCCTGTCCGAATAAATCAGGCATGGGGGATGTTTCCGCTACCGTCCGCACACACTGTCCAACTTGTCCGCTAGCAACAGTGGAAACAACTTCGTTTGATTGTCGCTCAAGTGATTCTCCTGATAGATAACCCGAAGACGCTGCCAAAGAAGTTGTTGCTTCTATCACCTGTTTATCACTTTCGTCGTGTTCTATAGCACTCTTCTTTTTGTGGTTAATTTTTTCAAAACTTCCGCTTTCGCTTTGATCCCCTGGTAACGACGACGTCTCCGACGGTCTTTTTCGCTGGCCATCGGGTTTCTCCGTCGATTCTTCGCGTGTCACGCAAGGGTACACGGGCGGTAACTTGTTTTCGTCGAGAGCTGAACTGGTATCGATATCTCGTTCTAACTCATCCAAAATCCCCCCCGATTCTTTAGATGTATGTCCTTTTCGACGCTTTCGGGTTCCTCCTTAAAACAATCCAGCATTTCAACACCTTTGAGTTGCTATTCTCACAATTTATATGGTTCATTTAAGCTTACAAATTCAATGCTAAACCAACATTGTGCCACTGATGACTGCATAACAAACTTACCTCCACTGGCCATGAGTTTAACTTCGAGTAATCACCATCGATCCCGTTTTGCCGCATTTCAGGTTTTAGCCGAGAGTGTTCTATAACTCGTGCTTCATCGTCTTGTTTCTAAACTGGAACGGCGTGTTTTTCCTTAACTCCTGATCAACAACAAAGGGAAATGAAAGGATCTCTGATGCAAATGCCCCATTGTGATTCCGTTTACCCAATCAGATAGCCTTGAGAAGGGGCTTCCCCCATCTTGATTTTCTATATATGATCTATTCATATTGAGTAACCGTCCATAGGTCGATCATACGAGGCGTCTCAGTCATATCTATCTAGCGGCAAATAATAAACGTCTTTCTTTACCGGACTGATGAATTAAACTTAATGTTTTTAACGTTTGAACATTGTAAAATCAACGAATTATTGAGCGTCCTTTAGACTCCTATCTGCGATCGCTCCGACGTCAATCAATATGATGGCTAGCTTGTCACAGCTGCTTGGTTTTGGTGAGAAAATTAACAGACAATTTAAGGCTAAAACCTCAAATTTCTGTCAGAAGAAGCGATCAAATAAGTAAAGAGTCAGTAAAGATGCATATACATGATCTTCTTTATTTGTTGTGGCTTTCAGATTCAATGGCTTACTTTCACCTGTTTTTTTAGCTTGATCCCGTTTTTGAACTGACAGCAAAACATACTTGCGAGGCACTGTTTCCGAGGATCGTGCAAGTTATCTGTATTCACAGTAATCATAACATCTCGTTTATACTTATATTTCTGTACTCGAAACGAAACAACGCTGTTTATATCAATAATGAATGACATTCCTTTCTCTTGAGATAAACAACGTCACGCCATCAACCGTGACTAAGTAGATAATCGCGCGTCGCGTCGCTCACGAAATCAAGCTGCATTAACCGTTATCCAGTTTGAGGATATTTTAATCTTTCCACTTGCTACAGATGTGTTGTCGTGTAAAGCAATATGCAATTCGGAGATTTCCGTCTTTAATATGTGAAATAATCGCATCATCCCTCCTTTGTTATTTTTTCAACCAGTTCCCAGTTCTCTCTCTCTTGTCTTCAGTTTCAAATATGGCTGCTTGGAGAGATCAGCTGCGGATAACTGGTAAGAATATCAGAGTAGTTGGTTATATATAAAGTTGGAGATCTAAGCTAAACTGCAGAATACCCCGCAACTTATTTGCATCTCGTTAAATAACAAAGTGCCTACTGTGTTATGCCTCGTTCCACAAATAAAGCATTTCGACTCATGTAAATGAAGTTGTCGGGGTTCTGCAAGGATCCAGGCTCTGTTCAGTACAGAGTTTGACATGCTGAATGATGCCAAAAGAAAACAACAAGCAATCAGGACTTACTATTACAGTAACTAATTTCAAAGATGTAGGGTTGCACTTACAAAACAGATAATAACTCGATATATACAGCATACTGATTAACCAATTGGAACAAATCCACACTGTGAAAGAATGTATTACGAAATCCTTTAGCTTGGGACTGCAGACCAACGCTTTTGTCAAAGTTTTGCCCTGACAGGGCGGACCTTGTTTCACGTCAAATTCCCCACTATTTGAAGCTTACCTTTGTCAAATGTCCGAGGGGGGGGGGGAGTTGATGGGTGCTCTTGGACTTGACTGATACATCATTGCAATGAAGGTGACTGGCGAGTCATAGTTTGAACATGACTAAAGGACGACAGTCACGGTTAAGCTATCTTGAGTTTAGCACTACATGCCTACTTTTGTTGTGTAGCAAGCTTAGTCAAGGCTTCAATTAAAGACAGCCAATAGGAGGTTAAACTACTAAGAATTATTGAGGCAGAGGAAACTGTAAACTCCCATGCAGCCGTTATTTGCTACTGACACCCAATCCCCATTCCTTCGGAGATTTAAGCCAATCACACTTCTGACCTGACATTCTATCAGTGAGCCACATAGCCCTCCACTCTACTGTACTTTGCCACTTCTGAGTCACATATTCAAGGAAATAATTATTCTTGTTCTGTCTTTACAAACAGATTATCAACCTAGCAACACATAAGTTGAACAAAGTTGGGCTTCATTTTTGTTGACGGATTTGGAATGCTGCATTCAAAATATGTAAAATATATAGTACAAAATTAATCAATGCAATTTCTCAAATTAAATTAAAGATCAGATGAGCATCTATCTTCATTACCTTTATTAAAATGACAATTTATAATAATTATTGCAAATTATTAGCAATTGAATAGGCCATTTCCGAGTTGCCTTTAGCCTCTGTCAAAGCGAGGCTAGGTGCAAAACCTTTCATATGAAAATGAGTTTTCATTCACATGCAAATACGTTTTATTTGCATGTGAATGAAAACTCATTTTCACATGAAAGATTTTGCACCTAGACTCGCTTTGATAGAGAGGCTAAAGGCAACTTGGAAATGTCCTATTACTTAATGGGGACATCTCAAAAATAGGCAATTTACAAAAATATCAAAACTATACCATACACAATTTTCTAAAGTACCACTGAAAAGGAGCAACTAAAAATGGTAGCTTAAAGGCCCACATTCACCCAATCTGCTTTGCGCACTTGTGTTTTTGTTTTGAAATGGTTCAATTTTTCAATGTATTGTTATGATTGGCTGGCACATTGATTTTTCGATTTTCGTCTGTAAGAAAATCAGCTCGGGCGCGCATTGCGTTGTGGGTGAACATAGGCCTTTAAATGTTATCTAGACCAGTATAAAATGTTTTTAAAAATTTATAAAAATTACTACAGTAGAATTCATGTAATGTATTGTTTAAAAAAAAAATACATTTGAACCTAATGCATGGGTGCATAGAGCTGAGGTAAAAAATTTCTCTTCAAACATTCCACTTAATATCACAAGAGTAAGCGCAACAAGCGAGAGAGATATCAGGGGCGGATTTAGGAATTTTTGAAAGAGGGGGGACATTAAACTGAACGCTTGATTGCTTTCTCTCTCTCACTCCAGGGAACGGGAAGGAGAAGACCCTGGGAACGAGGTTGCCTGCACCAGGGCCCGCCATTTTGAATTTGAAAAAGTGAAGAATGCCCTGGGGAGGAGGTTGGGGATTTGCAACAACTGGAAACAGGAATGCACACAGAACTTGGACTTCAACATGGTTTATTCTTCAGCTCTATCTTCTGCACAACTTCAGTGTAAATAATTTTATAAGGACAACAGTGCTCAATTTATGCCAATCGATTAACAATAAAATACTCTAAATTCAATACACGAAAGCTGGATATACAACTACTAACTAAATTTGTTATCTAAATAAACCAAAACTTCGATCTGTAATTAAACTATATACTCAGCTTTGAAAGCTAACTAAGGTTAATGAACCTAAGGACTTGATTTGTATGTTCAGTTAAAGAGGCTGAATAAAGACTAACGATCGTAGGCTTTGATTTACCGTAAAGTTGTATATTTTGGTACAAGGCTGAGCAAAGACCACTTACTCTTAAACAGGTGTACTTTTACAATTCGGTTTGCTAAAGAAAATCCAGTGTTAATTATGGAAAACTAAGCGAAGATTAAAGACAAACTTAGCGTTCAGAGTAATTACAATTTACTGCAGTTATTAATTCTATTTGTTTAGCAGTCTCTAACATTTGTTCCGGTTTTTCACACAAATCTCTAGTTTGAGGGAGACATACATACACCAGATTTATTATGGGATGAGTAAGTTTAATTATTACACTAGCAGCGTTTTTAATTTTTTACTATTACTTTTTATTATAGAACAGTTTTCAATTGAGTGTCATAAAACCAAAACCAAAGTAATTACTCTGACCAATCACAGCAGTCGTAAACAATCCAATGAACCAATCAGAGCTCGAAGCAATTACATGTCGGCGACGCCTAGCGCGGGAAAACGCGTGCGAGCAAGTCACGATTGGTTTTGGTTTTACTTCTGATTGGTCAAGAAAGTGGCGCGAGATTTTTTAGCCAATCACAAAGCATAGCAATGCAAAACCAAAGCAATTGTACCGCCCCACAAGCTCTGTAGCTTAAATTTTTATCATGTTAAAGTAATTTTCTTTAAACTGTGAAATAGTTACTAAGCTAGTAGGCAGTAGTAGGCACTATTAGACACTAATTCCATTGTTTTCTTTTGTTTAGTTTTTGCTAATTTTGATTAATTGCTGGATACTGTTTCACGGTCTAAGTATAATCACTCTAAAATAAAGTTTATCTATCTATCTATCTATCTACTGCAAAAAAAACATGCAGTACTAGACTAACGCTCTGTAATTTAGTATTATGAACTGCATGTTGATACGTTTCGAGCGCTAGACCTTCCCTTCCCTGATGAATGGTCTAGAAGGGAAGCGCTTGAAATGTCGTTCCCCCACCGACACACCACCACAGTTTCTTTAGACACCCCTTTTTTAAAGTTCAGTTAACAGATAAAGGACGACTAAAATTAAAATATTAAACACTGCGAAAACTAGCAAAACAAAAGGTTCCTAAACAATGACTTTTGGAGAAAATTGAAAGATTACATTATATATTTTGAGCGATCTGCAACATTGTTTAAGTGCTTACTCTAGATTGTAACTACAATAGGAATGCTGTCAAATATCGACTGAACAATTATCACACTTCTGCCTCCTCTGTTGCACTGCCATTTGATTCCTCTCCCTCGGTTTCTGGTATAGAAATACCATGATTCTGTGAAACAAACAAAAACAAGGTTTTTATACGTAGTTAATTAAACCGGAAGCAACGATTCAATATATAGCTGCTTTCTCGCCCAACCCCCTGTGGGTGCCACAGTAAAGCCAGACAACTGACCTGGATTCCAACTGAGATAAAGGAAGGAACAGGTATTGTTTCCAGTTCATACGTGGTGTACCTAGAAAACCTGAAAAAAAAAAAACAGTTTCAATATGAGTAATAGTTGACATAGCAATCTCTTCCTCCGCCAGACATTCCTGATATTATCCCTGCCAGGATGTTCAGGTATAAACATGCATAAAAGCCCTTCAACTTGAAATTATAGAGTACCTTCAGATCGACCATTTTTTCGAAATTTGTTTTAGGAGTCAAAATAGAGGTTTCAGAATGATCCTTCATCAAAAAACGGAGAAATGACATTATGACGTTAGGACCGAAGTTTGTCTACGACGCGCGATAATTTTTTTAGTGCTGTTTTCTCTAAGTGAATTTTTGGCTTGTATGGAGACACTTTAAAGAGCTACAACTCAAAGGGAATTTGTTCCATTTAACTCAGTAGCTACGTTAACATAAAATAAAATAAAAACTTGTCGGGGATTTTATAATTTCTGAAAACGTTTTCGTTTAGAGCCATTTTCGCGGATTACTCAGTTCTTTTTTTTTTTCGCCTTATTTCGAAAATGTTCTGTAACTTTTCATTGAAATTAAAGATGGGAAAACGTAGACAGTTTTTTTTAGCGCTGCAGAATATAAAACAAACATGGGTATTGTTGATCTTTTTTTCTCCTCCGCTCTCCCCTCTTTTCGTTACTGATCTTTTGTTTGACTTTCAAATTGATTAGAGTCATAAAAGTCTTGTTTTAGCATAGTTGTAGTGAAAATGCTGCAATTCTAATCAACCATGGTTTCAAAAAATCAGGAAGATATACAAGTTAAGAACTAACTGAATAATAAATGGATAAATATGTAAAAAAAAATAATAAAAAAAAAATACATAGTTATTGGGTGTGTTCTTAAAAAAAATATAAGTCCATACCAAGCTTTTCTCATCATCCATCAACATAACTTACCCAGTGCGTTTTTTCATGTACCAAATGATCAAAATAACAAGCAAGAGAAATAGCAGGGCGGCAATGGTAATCAGAGCATATTTGCCTTCATCTGGAAAACCATCTGAGAATGTGAAAAAAAAAAACTGTTGTCGACACAAAACATCTTACATGCAATCTACTAAAGTGGCAGTATCCTTTATGAGGGAAAGTACTATTTACAAGGCATAAAAAAAAAAACAATCATAAAAGAATTGAAAGTAATCAGTTGTGATACCTAACGAGGAGTCAAGACAATTACTGCTACCTTCGAGCGACCTTTAATAGTCCAGTGAAGTTCAGTTCCAGAGGGAGAGCGATATATAGACTATCTTTGCTAATATTTATTATTGTTTCTTTTATCCATCCCGTTTCTTTATTCTTTCTTTGTTTGCATAAGACGGAGGATGTGACGATAATTATTTTATGTGATTGTTAATCATGAAACATAATTTTAACGGGCCAGTTGGCATCATAACACTCCTATGCATGTAGCAGCTGCCGTACGATCTAACCCAATTGGATGGATACAATGAACGAGAAACAATAGAAATAAAACAATTGAATGAGTCGACAATGAAAACTACTGTTTGTTTTAACCAATCTCGACAGATCTTCTGAGCAGCTGCTACACTACTCGGGTTAACTATGATTCGACATATCACCATTGCATCATCATAAGAATCATCGCGGATGATTCATTAGCGTCAATTCCTGTTATATAGATGAAGGTGTTGTTCAACTAAATATAAAATATACAATGCTATGCTGCTGTCCCTTTTAATCATGCAATGTTATTTTTGGTTTTCTGGTCGAGTCTCAGGAATGCTGGAAATGGCGTTTCAGAGGGTAATTTTCAGGACCCCACTAGAAGCTTGCGCCAACGCCCATGGCTGGAAAGTTATTACAAAAATTTGTGGATCCGCCCCCGTTTAGTATTGTGATGTTTTTTCCTAGAGGAATCTCAAGCGTTTTAAAATTAAATATCACATGGACACCACTTACCCGTTCGTTGTTCCGTGCTTGAAGTGGTTTTAGCTGCAACGCGAAGATAAACAAAGCAAACATGCGTCCCGATTTCATCTATGGCTCTGACAGTAATATTACAAACAGCACCCCAATGTAGATTTGTTTCACTGTAGACACCTCCATCATGGTCTATAACAAGATCACTGCAAACTTCCACGTTATTTTCGATAACGATAGAATACGTAATATTAGCTTTTGATCCGTAGTCTGCATCGAAGGAGGCTGGTACACGAAACAGTTGTTGGGTTGTTGAATGGGGCGGCACTTGCAAGGTGACCTTTATTTCACATTCCTTTTCTACGGTTATGGAAACGTTCGTAAACGATTCTAAACTCGGACTACCATTATCAGACGCCTTGACACGAAGCTCGTAATCCTTTTTCATGCTGTAATCTAACGGTTTCTGGAGAATAATAATGCCATTTTCCGCATTGACGCTGAACGTGCTGTCGCTATTTCCGCTAACGATGTTATAAATTAATCTTCTGTTTTTTCCAGCGTCCTTGTCTGTGGCAAACACTTGAATGATACGTTCGCCTACAAGAACTGTTTCTGAAATGCGTTTTTTGTAGCTTTGTCGATCAAAAACGGGAGGAAATTCGTTCACGTCTAATACTCTAATGAATATCTCCGTGGTTATTGTAAACTTTCCATCCGTTGCTTGGATACGTAGCGTCACTTCATTTGTGTTCTCACGATCCAGGTTTCCAATGACAGTAATGTTCCCGGATGAAGCATCAATGGAAAACTTCCCGCCATACTCACTTGGCAGCAAAGAGTAAGTTATGATGGAGTTATTGCCATAGTCTGCATCGGTGGCTTTTACTTGGAATATGACAGTGCCATTTGCCACGTTTTCTTCAACAGATATGTTAGTTCTATAATTAAGAGTGTATTAGAGTACTTTAAAACATTTACACCAGAAGAACGCATATACTGTGCGAGCCATAGGCTTCTCCAACGCCGGAGATTGACTAAACTAGGACTATTGATACTAACTTCTTGATGGAATGCCAGAGCAGAGCAGTCAAAGAATTACCCTGGTATATTTGAACTTTTACAATTGGCAGCGAAACTTGACACATTCAACAACAAAATTCGCCGTGTTATGTAGCATTTTCTTAAGTCTTGAAAAATCTATTTGTAGTTTTCCAAAGCTCAAAACCTTATGCACTGGTCAGCGGAATTACCAAGAAAAGTCTATAGCTAAGTGATTGAGTGATCGAGTGAAAACCAAAGTAATTACTCTGACCAATCACAGCAGTCGTAAACAATCCAATGAACCAATCAGAGCTCGAAGCAATTACATGTCGGCGGCGCCAAGCGCGGGAAAACGCGTGCGAGCAAGTCACGATTAGTTTTGGTTTTACTTCTGATTGGTCGAGAAAGTGGCGCGAGATTTTTTAGCCAATCACAAAACGTAGCAATGAAAAACCGCTTCACTTATTCAAGAGTTAAAAAGAATTACTTTCAAAATTACCAAAAATTATAAGTACTATGATCGTATCTTACCTGCTGGTGAATACCGGTGGATTGTCATTGACATCAGTTATGATGACGAATAGCTCGGTATGTATTGGAAACTTTCCATCCGTTGCTTGGATACGTAGAGTCACTTCACTCGTGTTCTCACGATCCACGTTTTCAATGACAGTAATGTTCCCGGATGAAGCATCAACGGAAAACTTTTCCCTATACTCACTTGGCAGCAAAGAGTAAGTTATAATGGAGTTGTTGCCATAGTCTGCATCAGTGGCTTTTACTTGGAATATGACAGTGCCATTTGCCACATTTTCCTCAACAGAAATGTTAGTTCTAAAATAAAAAGTGAAATAAGAAAGTGCAAAACCCTAGAGGCAGTGTGATTCAACAAGTCCTTTAATAACATGTAACGCAAGAAAGAGCAGAGCCGACCTTCCGTTCTCACATCCAATGCGTTTTACATCAACACGCTTTAATCAATCCTAAAATAACACCACTGCGGTTCCATCAGTATAATACACTGCGCCCAAAAACGCTTTACAGTAGCACCACTGCAATTTCACCACTATAATTATAGACAATCTTAAATACTTTTTAACCCTTTTGCTTCCAGTAGCGACAACATAGGAATAAAAACAGAACAATAACAACAACAATGTCCAGAAACAAAGGTAAGTAAACTACCTCTTAAAAGAGGTCATTTGAATGGTCACAATTCGGGGTTTCATCTACAGACCCCAAAGTTACTTCTCCACGAGCAACGTTTGATTCTGGGTTTTGAAAAGGTGAAAAGCACGGTCCTTAGAAAAATGCGTGTTAATTGTTTTAAATTATGCAATGCCAGCTGTATCCCGCAATATTTTGTTTTTTGCTTTTTGTTTTGCCCATCAATCTGAGCTGCTGGCGCGCAAACCTGGATAGAAATCGCAACTGCGCATTGAACTTCAATGTATTTTTGATCGTATCTTACCTGCTGGTGAATACCGGTGGATTGTCATTGACATCAGTTATGATGACGAAGCTCGTTAGGTATTGAAAACTTTCCATCCGTTGCTTGGATACGTAGCGTCACTTCACTCGTGTTCTCACGATCCAGGTTTTCAATGACAGTAATGTTCCCGGATGAAGAATCGATATAAAACTTTTCCCCAGACTCACTTGGCAGCAAAGAGTAAGTTATAATGGAGTTGTTGCCATAGTCTGCATCAGTGGCTTTTACTTGGAATATGACAGTTCCATTTGCCACGTTTTCTTCGACGGATATGTTAGTTCTATAATCAAAAGTGAAATAAGAAACTGTAAATCTTTACACCAGAAAAACTCATACTATACGAGCAACAGGCTGCTCACAGCGCCGGAGATTGACTAAACTAGGACTACTGATTCTAACTTCTTGATGGAATGCTATTCCATCACAGGGTTACCCCATTAATTTTTTAGGTATCCCTTGGCAAAATACGTACACGATAGCAGAGAACAGACTAACGCCTTAATCAACGCACCTTAACCAAGAGTATACTAGGTACTGCTAAACATTCCATCTCAGATGGTGACTATGTGCTTATATAACAAGAATAATTGAATGCAGCTTACTTCCATCCACCGAGCTTGGCATTCAACTTCTTATTTCAAACAATGCTTATTTGTTTCACGTACCCTAAGACACGTTTTCGAAACAAAACTTAGTTTATTCCCAGAGTCCGAGAGTTCGCTCGCAGGAACAACATTTACCGTGATGTAGCGTTTTTAACAACAACAACCATTTTATTTAACAACAACACTGACAAGTCTTGAAAAATCCATTTAAAGTTGGCAGATCGGTTTTAATTTTATTTAGTTTGAAGTCAAAGAATTGACGAGTCCAATAAAGAAATTTCACACTGATTATATCACCCAGTTGTGTCACGCTAAGACATGTTTTCTAATTCATCGTCTTCGAAACATAATTTGGTATATTTGAACTATTATTGGCAACGAAACTTCACATTAAAAAACAACATTTACCATGATGTAGCGTTTCTCTAAGACCGGGTTTTAATTTTCCAGAACTTCAAGCCTTATGCACTGGTCGGTGGAATTACAAATACACCTTTACAGCCGATCAAGAGAAAATTTCCCAGACGTCAAAAAAACACATCGCTAAAACTCGTTTTACGCTTCGCGTATTCATGTGTTAAAAATAAGTACTTTCAAAATTGCAAAAGGTATTTACAAGTACTATGATCGTATCTTACCTGCTGGTGAATACCGGTGGATTGTCATTGATATCAGTTATGATGACGAATAGCTCGGTAGGTATTGAAAACTTTCCATCCGTTGCTTGGATACGTAGAGTCACTTCACTCGTGTTCTCACGATCCAGGTTTCCAATGACAGTAATGTTCCCGGATGAAACATCAATGGAAAACTTTTCCTTATACTCACTTGGCAGCAAAGAGTAAGTTATGATGGAGTTGTTGCCATAGTCTGCATCGGTGGCTTTTACTTGGAATATGACAGTGCCATTTGCCACGTTTTCCTGGACAGATATGTTAGTTCTAAAATAAAAAGTGAAATAAGAAAGTGCAAAACCCTAGAGGCAGTGTGATTCAACAAGTGCTTTAATAACATGTAATGCGAGAAAGAGAGCAGAGCGGACCTTCCGTTCTCACATCCAATGCGTTTTACATCAACAATCCTAAAATAACACCACCGCGGTTCCATCAGTATAATACACTGCGCCCAAAGCGCTTTACAGTAGCACCACTGCAATATTAATTTCACTACCATAATTATAGACGACCTTAAATACTTTTTAACCCTTTTGCTTCCAGTAGCGACAACATGGGAATGAAAGCAAAACAATTACAACAACAACAATGTCAAGAAACAAAGAGAAGTAAACTACCTCTTAAAAGAGGTCATTTGAATGGTCACAATTCGGGGTTTCATCTACAGACCCCAAAGTTACTTCTCCACGAGCAACGTTTGATTGGTGAAAAGCATGGTACTTAGAAAAATGCGTGTTGATTGTTTTAAATTATGCAATGCCAGCTGCATCCCGCAATATTTTGTTTTTCGCCTTTTGGTTTTGCTCCTGACATCAATCTGAGCTGCTAGAACTTCTTGTTGTGGCGCGCAAACCTGGATAGAAATCGCAACTGCGCATTGAACTTCAATGAACGAAAACTATTTCATTTTTGATCGTATCTTACCTGCTGGTGAATACCGGTGGATTATCATTGATATCAGTTATTATGACGAATAGCTCGGTAGGTATTGAAAATTTTCCATCCGTTGCTCGGATACATAGGGTCACTTCACTCGTGTTCTCACGATCCAGGTTTCCAATGACAGTAATGTTCCCGGATGAAGCATCAATGGAAAACTTTCCCCCATACTCACTTGGCAGCAAAGAGTAAGTTATGATGGAGTTGTTGCCATAGTCTGCATCGGTGGCTTTTACTTGGAATATAACAGTGCCATTTGCCACGTTTTCCTCAACAGATATGTTAGTTCTATAATCAAAAGTAAAATAGGATACTGTAAAACCGCAAACTATTTATTTCAAAGTGTTACATTGAACTGTTCAAGCAATTGAAGGGTAACAACAGTCGTTTGTTCAGCTATGGTCAGCTTTGAGAGTTAAATTGTAGGCCAAACTGTGAAGAATCAAGACATTCCATAGCAGAGGAACAATTTGAGACCCTGATTGACAGCAAAGATTTCTGATGCTTTCATGAGGCTTTAATAAGATAACAGAGATGTGGACTAAAATTATGCCGGTGGATTACTAAGTTGTACTGTCAGAATTCGTATTGATGTAATAGTCTATTTGAACGCTGGATGTAAGTCTAATAAACACCATGGCAAATGTTAGGACCTTTTAGTGCTTGGATGCCTCATTTATTCGAACGTTTAAATTTTCCGACAAAAGATTTTGTAGTTAAACCATCCAGCTATTTTGACTATTGATCAATAACTCATATTTCGTATAGTGTAAAACCTGTCATGTTCAAAATGATTATTTAAAAATTATTTAACATTATGCGTTCTGGGAATTCCGGCTGTGCAAATACATTATAAGATATCATGATTCAGATTCATTCCAAATTGCCTGTTATATCGACTTCATTGTCTGTAGTATTTTGCTCCTTGCCCTTCTTTTGTTCCTGGCAGCAATCTAAAAAGTTTATGAAACAGGCAACAAAAAATTTATTGGTTGTGGCGCGCCAAAGAATTTCGTTTTTGATCGCATCTTACTGACCTGCTGGTAAATACCGGTGGATTGTCATTAACATCAGTTATGATGACGAATAGCTCGGTATGTATTGAAAACTTTCCATCCGTTGCGTTGACACGTAGGGTCAGTTCACTCGTGTTCTCACGATCCAGGTTTCCAATGACAGCGATGTTCCCGGATGAAGCATCAATGGAAAACTCCCCATACTCACTTGGCAGCAAAGAGTAAGTTATGATGGAGTTGTTGCCATAGTCTGCATCGGTGGCTTTTACTTGGAATATAACATTGCCATTTGCCACGTTTTCCTTAACAGATATGCTAGTTCTATAATCAAAAGTTAATTAGGAAACTGTAACACCTTTACACCAGATATGAACATACTTCCTGCTTTCCAGTTTAAGTAAACTTTATTCCGACTTCATCACAAACAGGAGTTAGAGCTTACATCGGTTCCCGATAACACGCGATCCACCGCCTTCAAAAGAGGCAAATATAGTTGAGTTTTAGCGGACGTCAATCAAACAAAACCCGTCAGGAAAATTATTTTGGATTCAAGCAAACAGAGCTAAAAAAATCGACAATTTTACTAGCAAGGCGAAAGTAAAACTTATCAACCAAGCCAGTTTAAACAAAAATCCATCCCCCCAAGTTTACACCCTCACATTTGGGAAGGGTTTTCAAACACTTCGCCAGTAGCCATTTATACATCCGGGTGAAGAGAGGCTGTGTGAAGTAGTGTCTTCCACAAAGATTATGCCTAAAAAAGCAGGATGACCTTCAGTTCTCATGCCCAACGCGTTTTACAGCTACACCACCAAGCTTCCACCGATTCAACAATACTATACGTTCTTAACAATTTTAACCCTTTTGCTTCCAGACGCGGCAAGATCGAAATAAAAAAAAAACATATAAATTTCACTTTGCAAACATCAACGAACAAACAACGAAATGAGAATGCAAGTCCAGATTTAAAAGATGTTTGAAAGTGGACAGCTGACTGTCGTCGCAACAGCATATGAATTTCAATAAGTGTAAATAACTACGTTTTTGATCGTATCTTACCTGCTGGTGAATATCGGTGGGTTGTCATTGAAATCAGTAATGAGAACTGTTATGTTGGCTGAAGTTGTTTTCTTAGTGTCCAGATTGGTGGCAATGAGGGTCAGCTGATACAATTTCGTAGTCTCGTAATCAAAAGGGATTTGATTTCTCAAATAAACATTTTCTTTGGATGCTAATCTGGAAAGCATAAAAGTGTTATTGGTGTTTCCTGTGAACAAAAGAAAGAAGATAAGTTACAAACCTTTGTTCTTCCTTTTAATTTGTTATAAAGCAGCCAAAAGCAACTATAAAAGGGTTTTTGTGTTTATAAAAAGGCTTAGAATAAACCCCAAACGTCACTCCATTGCCGAGGGGGAGGGGGGGGGGGGGGGGGGGGGGTTACTCAAAAACGTTTTGTACGGGGATGCGGATGCTCCGCCTCAAGGTCCAAACCCTGAGCACGGCTTGAAAAAATATAATTTTCAGTGCAGTATCTTGCATGTACACACCTTTCACAATCACGAGAGAAACGTTGGCAGGCCCGCGTTGTTTGGTCAAAGCACTGAACGTCAGCTCAATGGAAACATTACTGTCTTCAGAAGCAGTGAACTCTTTGCTCTCAAACTGAGGTCTGGTATCTACAACAACAAAAACAGTAATAATAACAATAACAATAGAAAAACAAACATAATATTCAGCATAATTAGAACTGGATAATAAGCAATAGAATCCGAACGACCAATGTTCAAACATGCTTGTCGAAATTAAAGAATAGCGGTGGCGTCTTTAGATAAATTGAACACAGGCAAAACAGGGATAGAAGCCAGAGACTTTATAATTATACTAATTCAGATTCTAATTATCATCAATGCATCCAGTTTCTTATTCAACGCGTTTGTTAGATTATAAAGGGAAAGTATGTCGTTCTTTGTTCGACTTGTACATCCAAATACAACAATTCTGCTCTACACATCCAATTAAGTTGATGCAATATCACTCACACCAGCATAGGGCCACGCATGCTTATATTGTATGATAATTCACCTTACTGCAAGCCACATGGGAAACAGTTTGCTCGTGATATTCTCGGTGTGGTATTATTGACCAAAGAAACGTATTTTGTTAAGCAAATTCTCTATAAATAATTTAAAATGGCTACTGATAATTTGAAGCTTTTGGCCGTTCGAAATATTATACCCCGTTCTAGGAAAGTTCTCGAAAATGGATACCATGTTATATATCAGTTGTTCCAAAATTACGACCCCGTTGGGCGGCACATACCCGCCTGAGTAAGGTATTTAAGTCTCAAAATGCTGGTTGATGATTAGCTACAGACCATAAGGGGATTGTAAGTTGATATTTACCAAAAACGTTAAGCTTAGCAGCCTGTGAGAAGACCTTGATGTCATCATATTCCGCCAGACAGACGTATCGTCCCGAGTCAGACACTTGCACATTTGTGAGAGACAGGTTGTAAGACGATGTGATGGTCTGATATGAACAAATAAAAAATGAAATTATAAATTAATTAATGAAAGGCTATCGTGTGTTTTAGATTTAAAGCAATATTTTGGCCTAATACAATGTTATCATCAACACTGACAACAAAAAATCAAAGTCACCTGATCGTTCTTTAACCATTTATACGTCACAACATCCTTGGCAACGGCATCGCACCTCCATGAAATATTCAGCCCTAAATCATCGACGAGGCTAACAGACGGTGGTGGATGACGTACAATACGAGGGCCATTGTCAAAGCGAGTAACATTCTTGGCCACTGTTTTGCAATATGTTGTTCCCTCTACAAATACCAAATACATAACGCGATGCGTTTGTCACTAAAACTTAACACTTAAAATCTATAAGCCATAAGCCATAATCAATATTGTTGATTTGTAATTAAAAACGTGTTGTACATTTTGATGTTTAATTGTGTAGTAATGTCATTGAGATATTGTTTTCTAACTGTAACTGTGGCTGTAACTTAAGGTGGCTGAACACAGTTTGCGCGCGCTCTTCAATTTCAGCTGCTTACGTGAGTCAGCACGTGCAGAGTTTTGAGAAAAACAAACGTGGCGCCTATTCAGCGATCATTTTATTTTGCTCAGCGTGGATCGCGAAAGTGTTGGTTTTCGTCTTAAAATCAAACAATTTGTTGTTCGTAAAAATGTTTGTTGAATCAATAGTTAATTTATAGAACCATTGAAGAAATACACTGCCTTTTTGGTTGTTTTTGTTTTTGGATCGAGAACCCAGCCAAATGCAACGCAATTGCGCAGTTGACCAAAAAATTATGACTAGATGTTTTAGCGACTTTCCTCGGAAACGTGCTGATTTCTACGGAACCACTCGTTAGAATTTCACGAAATTTGGCACAATAATAGTTCCGAATATGCCGAACTCACCTGCCATCAAAAATTTGAAATCTAACAAAGGAGATTTTTACAAAACGTAAACATATTAAACCACAAATTACGGAAGATCCCTCTATCAAAATTACATGAGACCAGTGTTAACACGCGAATATTTTTACGAGTTTACTGGAGACAAATGATGGACAAAATCTAACGACTAGATTTTCTGAAAATAAACGAAACCAAATATTGCAGGCTGATTTACAATCCACCGTGTTGCCATGGCAACACCCTAAAAGCTCAACAAAAATATCAAAATATATAGCTTGTTGCTTAATCGTATGCCTCACCGATTTTGGACGCCCAGACGTCAGTGGTTTTAAAATGACAGTGAATAGAGACCTTAAGATTGAGGTTTTTCCTCTTAAACCGCAAACCACAAACGTCGGCCAGCAGTTTACAGTTCGGAGTTCGCCGTATGAACAAAATCTGGGCTTAAGATTGAGGGTTTCTTTTTACCTATGCCTATTACCGGAGCCATCTTGGAAACAAAGTATACATTCATGCATATACATTCATTCAATCACATATCATCAGAAACTGGCTTTTTTTACTTTATTTATCGTAGTTTAACCACAAAGTAATCCGACTGGCAAATCAGTTCCAAAACAGACAGCCGGCTGCCATGTTTGTTTACATTCGTTCGTTCACTTCTCTTTAAGCTGAGAAATCGTCTTCAAAATTACGTTTCTATGAAAAAGAATTCGATAATTAATAAGCGAAAGAGTTCTAAAAAGTAGTATTTCCTCTCAAACGTGGGATTGTGATGTTTTAGGGTGCAAAAAACCTTGCGGTAAACCACTTACCTCTAGAGCGTGGTGTAGCCGTACAAACGCGAACCTCAAACCGCAAACCTGACGGCAAGGTACTGGTCACGTGACTTCTTGACGTTCGCGGTTCGCGGGAAATGCCGAAAAACCTCGATCTTAAGGTCTCTAATGACGCAAAGGTACAGTGAAACTGTGTTCAGCCACATTAATATCGGTACAAATGCTAGGTAGACATTAACTTATAAAAGAATGCGTTCGTCACGAAAAAAAAATGTTTGGTTTATAGATTTTACGCCATTCCTTTTTTAGTGTATTATTTCCACATGTCCTTTCAGCGGTCAATAATGCTCTGGTCATTGAAATAGCTAATGAAAAAAAAGCTCTAGTTCAAATCGTACCTTAGGGAGCATGAAAAAGGAAGGAAACGTGGTTGTTATTTTAACACCAGCTTAGGTCAGAATGTTACCTTACGGGTCGATATATCATGTCGTACCTCTTGCATATGTAAATTTTAAAACAAATGTCATGGCTATACATGTACCTATGGGCGCCACACTGAACGTAAAACAAATATCAATGGTATACATGTACCTATAAACGCCACTGACACCGAAAATAAAACAATTGTCATAGGTACACATGTACCTATGAGCGCCACACTGAACGTAAAACAAATATCATGGCTATACATGTACCTATGAGCGCCACACTGAAAGTGCTTCCATTGACTACTTCCAATGTACCAGCACCACTGCTTCTAATCATCAGATACAAAGTCTGCCAAGGTTCCAGGTAAACAGTCGCCGATAAGCTGAGGACAACAGACGAACCGGCTGCAACAGCTTTTGTTGCTTTTAAACCATTTGTGTTTGCCGAGTCTCCATTGACTGATAGCAAAAGTTCAATGATTCTGAAAATAGGAGGAGTGAATACACGGTTGGTTATAATATGTTGCTCACACTTCATGATTTGTGTTCAGGATTGATTGCAGACGCAAATATAACGAAACACAATTACTACCACGGAACTAACAAGAACAATAGAGTACTATAGAAAAAGAATAAAAAATTACAAGGAAAATAACTACCGTAAAGGTACATACCGTAAAGGTAACCTACCGTAACGTACCGTAAAGGTAATGCAGTTGGACGAGGCAACGACGAGACACAAAATGACACGAATAGCGATATTCGTAAGGCTAGGTAACTTATTTTAGCTATATGTTTGCACGTGAAGTGAAAATTACATTTTCTGTCATGTTTCAAAGCTAGCCTCACCTCACAGACGTCTAAACAGGAATAAATGTTTGGATCACGTCACTTGGGTAATTCAATAAAAACCCAAAAGGACAAATGACCTGCCTTTAGTTAGGATATAATGCTGGTGTGTCTAATTTTATCACGATAACGGATTAACCTAAAGCAAAACCGCCAGAGGAGGGAAGCTGTACTCGCCAAAATGTTTCGTAGAGGTACGCGGCACCCTTCTTTAAACTCTTTCTAATTTTCACACCAAACTTGCAATGTTCCCTGCCCATTTTCGGATTCAGGCCTATCCAAAATTAACGCTTATTTTCAAGCAAACATGCACGGCAGAAGTATATAAGCTTATATATCTATTTTCAGACCAGAAGATAAATCATACCCAAGTTTGTCAAATGCTATATTCATTGTCAAGCGCAAATTGTTCAAACACCATACCCCTTGGAGTTGGGGGCTGCACATACCTACTGTGTTTATAGCTTAGATAGTTTACCTTGTTTGGTGCAATGAACTTGAAGTCCTGACCATAACTACAGCAGCGGCGAAATAAACACCAGTCAAATCGGCAATAAATCTTCCTTTGGTGAATTCCGAGTTTGGAGACTGACATCGTGCGTCAACGTCTTCCCATTGCTCGATACCTTTCCACCATTCACCACCGCTGTACCTACTTGTTTTGGACCTCAGCGACAAACAAGGATGCTGATTATCATCCGTAATCAGAGCAGCAAAGAATGTGGAATTGTTACCAAAGAATGTGGAATTTGGATCAGAGTACACAGAAACAGAAATCGCTTCCGATGCATTCAGACGAACAAGAACAGCAACGCTAAATGATACACTAGAACCTGCTTCAGCACTTGATGAAATTGATAATACTTCTTGGCGTGCAGATCCGATTGCTGCTAATCTTACTCCAACAAAGCCTTCAAAAGCAACCTTTAATACCATATTCGTTGAAAGAACGTAAATTCCACTATGCACCACGGAAATGTTCTGTAATGTTTCACCACTGGGGGTCTTCCACTCACGTAACTCATGCCATCCACTTGAACCAAAACTTAGCGATCGATGCCTTAGTTTAACAGTTCTGTTAAGTTCTAACTCATTCAAAAATTGGACGGAACGCGTAGCGGACACAAGAGAGAAACTTTTACCTTGGGATTTTAGACATATGGAGATTCGTTCGCTCTTTTTAAGGTCCAGGAGTCCTGCAAATCCAACGGTGTTGTTGTTTTGTTGGTTTAAGGTACTGAAAACCTCAATGTAACACTCTTCACAATTTCGCGGTCCAACACAGGCAGTCACGATTTCCGAGACGTTTCCTTCAAGAGTGAAAATTAGTGATATAAAATACGTACCAGTTAAAGTTGCCATAAAGTCTCCCTTGTTGATCGGATTAAACATGTTGCTATTTATGTAAGCGAGTTGGTTTCCAGCAGTTGACACAGATCTTATCACTGACCAAGACATAGATGCATTGTTTTTGTTGTATTTTAGGGGCACAGATGCATTATGAACATGTTGAAAGGTTTGATGAAGGCCTGGCCGTTGACCAGGTGCCAGAAATCGTACCATAGAAAATAAAGAACCTGGCATATATCTATAAACTTCGTCTTTATTTTCGGATCTTGTGCACAGATCAATTTTCTGCCCTTTTTGTAAGTAAAGTACTCCAAATGCACTTATCACAAAGTTGCCTATTAATCCCTCGCTCAGTTTGGACGCCGTAATGCCATTAAAGGCAATTGTTGTTTTCGGAATACAAACTCCACTGTGAATGGTCGCGTTACCAAATTTGTCTTGCAAAATTAAAGTGCTTTGTATAAAATACAAACCGCTGCTCTTTACATCAATGGATGAAAATCTCGACGCTTTAAGTATTTTAGAGAAAACTGGTACCCAGTAATAGACTTTAGCTACCTTAGACTGATCACCATTATCGATCCTGTCTGTCTTCGCCAAAAATGCGGCAGCATAATCACTTTCCCATCGAGACACCATAACAACGGAAAAGCTGCTGTTGCGCAACACTTTCCACGAAGAAACACTTTGACACTGCACTTCTATAAAAATAGACAGACACTGCTCTGCGATGAGTTGAACCGTACCTGCAAGTGTCAAAGTGCTAACGAAAGCACCACTTGGGGAATTTGAAGGTTTTGGCTGAGATGTGTTCAGAGAGGTTTTGTTATTCTGTCCATCAAGTGATATACTCATATTAATTTGAGATAAACCTGAATGCTGGATTAAAACATTAGCACTGACAAGGTAAAAGCCGTCTTCCTTTGCTTTAAACCTTCCAGAGGTTGAGTTAAACTGGGCACTGTTATGACAAAATGAATGAAATGGTGGTGCCATGGTTCTCCATCTATTAATTTCTCCACAAAAAGAACTTGAACTGGCTTCCTCCTCTTTAACTGAAGAAACAAAACAAAAAAACAATAACAGGATTTTTTTTTTCATGTGATGAACACAGCGATTAAAGTGGACGCGTTTGGCGTGAAAAAAGAAAGAAAAACATTGCAACAAACAAACTGATGGGTAAACGCTTGTTCGTTTGTCTCACGATGGAGTCACTTTGAGATGTTGATCGCGACGTACGTTTCGACTGGTATAACTGCTAATCTTCATCAGGCGATGAGGTCAATTGGTCACGTGTTGCTTATGTAGCATGTTGGTTTGTTACTATTGATGCATTTCGATCCTCATTACTATTCCTAATTGATGTTGTTCCCTCGCAGGTCCGATGTTGTTCCCTCGCAGGTCCGATTTGTTATCGATTTTGTTATCGATTTGTTATCGCAGGTCCGATGTGTTATCGATCGTCTGTTGTGCATCGTCTGTTGTGCATCTTGATTGTAGGCATCCATGTTCCAGGAATTTCGATTCCACAATCTCTGTTGATATTATTAGGATGAAACCTTATGTGGATGGCCACTTTAACCCTGCGGGTATACCAGTGTGCGTCACAGTCAATAAACTTAACCTCGTTCCAAATTGGAAAGTGCCCGGTATTGTTAGCATGTTCCGAAACCGCGGAGGTTTGTGTACAAGCAAGCCGTATATGTCTTTGCCGCATTCGCGAGGAATCTTATAAACAACACCATCTTGTTTATTAGAGTGAAGGACGTCTTTAGGTCACACCAAGTGTGCAGACCTAAGCGTTGTTGTAGGCTGTGGCGAAGAACCTCCGATACACCTTTGATATAGGTAGGGTAAAACCGCGGTAGATTTAGAATCCTGCGTCGGACCTTTATGGTCTTTTGCACAAAACGAGGAAGGATATCCGTTAGAAACAAGAACTGACAACAAGTGTTGCTTTTCTTTAGAGATTATTGTTGATGGTCAAGTGATGAGGTGTTTGGCTAGATCATACAGACATTTAACAATACCACGCTTAACTGACTGAGACAACGCTTAGGTCACACTTGGTGTGACCTAAAGACGTCCTTGAATCTAATAATCAAGATAGTGTTGTTTATAAGATTCCTTGCGAATGCGGCAAAGTCTATTTCGGGGAAACAGGGAGGTCGATGTATGAAAGGATAAAAGAACACGACAGAGACACGGCTTGCTCGTACTCAAATCTACGCGGTTTCGGAACACGTTAACAAGACAGGGCACTTTCCAATTTGGAACGAGGTTAAGTTTACTGACCATGACCCACACTGGTACACCCGCAGGGTTAAAGAGGCCATCCACATTAGGCTTCATCCCACTAATATCAACAGGGATAGTGGAATCGAAATTCCTGAAGCATAGATGCCTACAATCAAGAAGCACAACAGACGATCGATAACAAATCGGACCTGTGAGGGAACAACATCAATTAGGAATAGTAATGAGGATCGAAATGCATCAATGCATCGGACCTGCGAGGGAACAACATCTATTAGGAATAGTAATAACGATCGAAATGCACCAATGGCAGCAAACCAATGTGCTACATAAGCGACACATGTACGTAACCAGAAGACCTCATCGCCTGATGAAGACCAGCAGCAATAGCAGTCGACATGTCGCGATCAAGATATGCATCTCAAAGTGACTCCTCGTCAGACATACACACCACAATGAACAACCGTGAACCACATTTTTACTAACAAACAAACTACCAGCAAAAATGAGAACACACTATTTCATTTGTTGCTGACTCACTCGGCTGCGCCTCGTGAGTCCACAACATTTTGACCATGTGATGACGTAAATCGTGGTAAATAAGAGTCCACACCACGGAAAACCGGTGGAAATTTGCTAAATATACAATTTCAATTCTCACCTGCAAAGAATCCAGGGATAGAAAGGGTTTTCGCTCCAACCAATACCAATGAGAAACCCGTTTCCTTGGAAATGCGCCAGGATGACGATTCAGTGGTTGCCACGTAGACGGAGATATTTTGACCCTTTCTAAGTTTAATAGAACCAGCAACATTGAGAGTCGTATATCGCTTTGGATGTTCATTCAGGGAGAACAGGCCATTCCCGGTATCGATTACGTCGTCAATGGCTATCATAACTGACAAGTTGCCCCTAGCGTAACCCTTGAAAATTACGTTACAAGACAAGAAGTAAGTACCTTCAAGATGTGTGCGATAAACTCCGTCAGTTGAAAAAAACGCGTTGTCAAACGAGAACAAGCCAGAGACGTTATCTGTTTTCCACGATGTAATTTTCGTCCATCCTTGGGAATTGAGAGAAGTGGATTTCTTTAGCGTTGCTGCAACACCTGGCCAGTCGTAGGAAACCAATGAAACGCCAAGGAACCCATCTATTATTTTCCTGTCATGATCATCGTTGTGGATATAAACAGTCAGTGTGTCTCCTTTCTCCAGCCAAACAGCGCCACTGACGCTTAGTGAACTTGGACCTGATGACAGCGTCTCCTCAGCCGAAATTCCACTGTTACCGTTTAAACCAGTGGGAACGTCGTTGATAGCGACAAGCAAATAATCCGAACTTCTGTTTAATGAATGTGAAACATTGGTACTCACCAGTGCTGTCACTAAGAAAATTCCATCAGTTCTAGAATGAAACGTACTGTGGGTTGTCTTCAAAATCATATCTTGTGACTGAAAATTCCGCTGTGAGCTGCTTACGCTCCAGTTTTCCACCCTGTTCCATCCTGCGGTCTTTCTTGCTTGGTTATCCGCATGTAAACTGACTGAAAATTGAGGAGCAGTTTCTCTTTTTATTCCGAGAAAAAGGCCCGAGTAACTGCTGCCCGATTGGACTGTTAGGATTCCAGCACTTATTGACTTAATACGCAGCTCAACACAATCCCCGCGGTTCAGGTAAAACATTCCAGTTACACCAGTGGAATACGTCTTTGCTCCAAATGAGTGCTTTTGAACTAAAGTAGTGTTGGAGTTCAAGACAATGGCAAGAAGGCAGCGAGTTAATCGGTTGTTAGATTCGACGTTGATATTGGAAGTAAACAGGTGAATTCCTTCAAGAATTGCACAGAACAGTCCAACGGAGGGTGATGCTCCACTGTGCATACTGAACAAACCTTTAGTGCCGCTTGTCCTCCAGCTCTCAAGTCTGACCTTCTTTTTGGTTTCAATAGCTAGGTCACTTGATAACACTGCATGAAAACCCGGCACAGAGCCTATGCGTGAAATCTGGACAACCGAAAACGTGCTGTCGCGCAACAATGCTCCCTTAGAACCATGAAGGTACAAGGCTAACACATCATTTTCATAAAGGCGCAGAAAACCTGAAAGACTTAATGTTCTTTCTAAAGTCGTGTTACCGTAGACACCTGAGATTCCATTTGTTTCATGGAATTCGCCATTTATCACCAAAGTCGCTTTCAAAAATCCATTACTTGTGATTACCATATGTAGATTAAGAGCGACAAAGTATATTGCTGGTTCGGGTGTAACGAAACTGTCAGAGAAGTCCTTTCCTCCCGAAGCGGCGGCCTCAAAGAATCCTTTTCGTGAAGTTGTGACGCTCCACGGCTTCACCAAAGTCCACCCGACATCAGGCGTATGCTGGACTGTGCTTCCTAGATAACTGGAAACTCCCACCTCGAGAAATGCTGTGAGTAGTAATAGTAAAACGTGTTATATGGCTATGGTTCTCATGCATATACAGTAGATGGCTAGTACTTTATCAAAAGGAGAACATAACACAAGGCTTTTAAACGAAACGTGAAAATTATAAGTGATAAATCAGTTTTACATCATTCATGTTGCAATATTTGATAAAAGTCTTTTAACATCTTGGCCGTCCATTCGTCTTTGGTATGGTTGCTTAATTTTTATTCGAGAGAAAATATTTAAGTAATGGTCCTAGTAAGAACTAGACAACCCAACGGCAAGGAATGCAGAAAGGTGAAAGCGAAATGCCGCAGAACAATAGAGGATTGCCTAGTTCTTTTTAGTACACGTTGTAAGAACTAGGCAATCCTCTATTGTTCTGCGGCATTTCGCTTTCCCCACATACCATTGTTTAGATTTTCTTACTGAGAATGCATCAACCTATGGACAACACGTTTTTGAAATAAATGTACTGAAACTTTATTTTAAAGCGATATTTCTTTTGTGTTACAAGATTTTATCCAATCATGAGACTCCAAAACAATAGCGAAGAAAGGCTTCTAATTTTCCATGTTTCCCACATAGACATTTTGCTGCATTAAAACTCAGAACAGTTTTCACTAAAAGGGAATCAATAAGTAAACTAAAGAGAAATAAATGCGCTACCTGATGAAGATACAGTAGATTTTCATGTTTTAGCCAATGAGGTGGACCGTTTCAACAATACCACAATAAACAACTTTCTGCATTCCTTGCTGTTGGGTTGCCTAGTTCTTACTAGGACCATTACTTAAATGTCACGCGGTTTCCGGTCAAAGTCACCGTTGCATAAGGAGCTTTATAAAGGGCTCAATTCTCTTACCTGTACTTTGCCCAGACAAAAGGACAAATATGTTGCAAAGAAAGGTCACGTGGTTTAACATCATGATGATCGCATTTACATCATTCACAGTTTTTAACTTCTGACTTCATCATTAGATCTGAAGAACAAACAAAGCCATTCTTTTAAGATTGTTTACAAACAAGGTAGATATTGGCTCTTCCCGTCGTGAAATATAGTCTTTAATAAAATATGTGTTCCTTAGTGGTGAAGTCCACTTTTCTTCTTCGGACTGGACATTATGAAAGTGATGTACTGTTTATTTTTTTTTCGGCGTTCGTCAAAAATTCTTACATTTAATGTGAAAAAAAATATCGAACCGTGCCAGTGTGGAAACATAAGCTTACCGCAATATTGCGTTATGCGTTAGCATTTCATATTCACGGGATGGCTCTTAGAAGCCTTTGATTATTTACGTTTCTGAAAAATATTGACAAAGCACACCAATATCCAACTTTGATTTACCTTCTGCCAAATAAACTTGTAGAATATTAAACGTTAGAATACTTTAGTTCTTTTTGTGCAACCTCAGAAATATGAGAGCTATTTATTCAGCATAGTAAATATTTTAAATTAAGAGGAAGCCTATCTTGTTAAAAAAAATATATAAAGGTTGTGTGAGTGTGGCAGAATTATGCCAGAATTCCAGGCGCAGCCGCCATTTTCCTGATTACACATGGTAGATTCTTAAAATAAATCAAAGTGTAAAGCAAGGCTGAAACTACGTAGAACACTATCGCGGTCCTTTGCTTCTTATTGACCTTATTTACTTCAGCAGCTAGTGCCACCCTTTGTACAGGGGAGGGGGGTCACTAGCTGCAGCCGTCGACCTTCATTGTCGAAAAGTGGGTCCCTATAAGAAAAGGGGGAGGGTACTAGCTTTACCAGCTGTCTCTACTACAGGGGAGGGGGATCACTAGCTGCAGCTGCCACCATTTGTGTGGGGGAGGGGGGTCATCAGCTGCAGCCATCGGCCGCCATTGTTGAAAAGTGGGTCCTTATAAGAAGGGGGGCACGATCTGCAGCAGCTATCCTTCTTTATTTAAAAATGGATTCCTATGTGAATAGGGAGGGAGTGACCTGTTGAGGAAGTTACCCTTTTAATAATAGGGGGGTCCCCAGCGGTACCAGCTGTATATGATAGAAAACCAACCTTGTTCCCAGGGCTTTTCCCTTCGAGAGAGGGCCGCCCCCCTCTCTCGAAGGGAAAAGCCCTGGGAACGAGGTTGATAGAAAACGTGGGTCCTTATCGAGGGCAGTTGTTTTGACCTCTTCCCTATGTACCGCTATAAACAGCATTAAACCACTCGACTCCTTCCAATTGTCTCTAGTGTTTACATCGGAAATGTTTTCTATTGGGCTGAGCGCAGCGATAGAGAATAGAACTTTGTTTACGATGCTACTGAAGGACGACTCAAATGTTTACAAAACAAAGCTTCTTAAGGGGACAGGGGCTAGCACTATATATATATATATATATACAATTATGTATACAATGTGCCCTCCCGGTTGTTACCATAATGGATTTATGGCAACTCCTGAACTTGGGCACAGGATGTACGGTTATATATATAACGTATATATATATATATATATAAATAACACAAATGAACTATATATATATAGTGCTAGCCCCTGAAGAAGCTTTGTTTTGCAAAGCGAAATATTGGGCACTGTTAATATTCCACTTTTATTTTATTTGCTTCTGCTTCTGGGCGACCCCGTAGCTGTCCAAACGATGTCTGTGATTGGCGAACGATACAATTGATAAATCACTTGAACAATGCCCCTATCCCTAATCCCTACCCCAGCGGGACAAATCTATTGTTTTCTTAATGCGCACGCATTCGACGGCAAGCAGATCGTCAAGAGCGGTGGGATGGTAAGGCTCCAACCTCGTTCCCAGGGCCCCTACCAACTGTCCATTTTCATTAAATATTTTACTTTTTAAAGAGAATTTGAGTGAACTCCAGCCTTGCCTGGGAAACTGATTCCTGGGTTCCGAAAACGCTGGAAAAGGCGTTTCTGAGTGTTCTATTTTAAAAATTTTCTGGGGGGGGGGGGGGGGGGGGGGCATGCCCCCAGACCCCCCTAGGTGGCTTGCCCCCAGACCCCCCTCGCGAGGCGCCTTGCGGCGCCAAGAAAAAATTCACGTCCGGTGCTTTCAGAAATATGTCCGCTACTTTACAAAACTGTTGAAAACCCTGCCTTAATATTTCTTTGTATTGGCCAGACTTTTTTAGCCCTACCACTTTAAAATGGTCTCTGCGGTCCCTGTAATACTTAAGCTTAAAGCGATAGGGCTCGATACGTCTAGGTTTGGTCTTCATTCTTTAAGAATCGGCGGAGCTTCTGCCGCTATCAATAATGATTTACCCGATCGGGTTGTTAAGAAACACGGCGGATGGAAGACGGACAGGGCCAAAGATCTGTATTGTCGCGAGGACATTAACCATCAGTTGATGGTCACTCTTAACATAGGTATTTAGTCATTATCCCATTAGTAGTATTTCTTGTCCCCCAACTTTGTGTTTGAGATGGCTGGTCAGCTCCCTCCAATTGTCTCTAGTGTTTATATTCGGCTGTGCGCAGCGATAGAGAATAGAAATGTATTTCCCATGGACATACGTATAATTACTATGCTTGGCATTCGCAGTTTTTGCCTATTTTTACCACTCCTTGATTCGTGCTACTCACTTGACGTCAATCAGCCATCCTACAACTTTGCTCGGGATAATTTTTTGCATACTACATGTATATACCGCTATAAACAGCATTGAGTCATTCTAGTTGTTATTTTCAACTCCAGAGGTTAAGGTGGTTCTGCATTGGTTTGGAGAATACGTTTCCAGCTTTTCTCCGAATTTGGAGTTTTTCCACTGGTTTTTCGCATCCGGCTTAATCACCGCCATAACGTTACGTTAAGCCGTTGGCCTTGTCTCCTGCATCTTATCACACTAATAGTAGGGGACGTTAAAGAACCACTGAGGACGTAACAAAACCCTGGCTGTGACCACCCTCAGTGTTCTTATCTTCCTTCATGGGTGGGGTGGGGAGATGAGATCAATAATGGACTGATAGCGGTTGCCTGAGGCGCCTTCATGAGCTGACGTCCGAACTAATTCTCATAAAAATGTAACGCGCAACTGATTATATTCATGTAGAGGTTCGGGCTATATAAATGTTTTTATTTTGTTAATATTATTATTATTATCGTAAAAATTAATTCTCCTTGGCCATCGTAGCTTAATAAGAAATAGCACACAAACTGCAGTGACAAACATGACAATAAAACGAATGTTGGAAAACAAAATATTAACTTGACGTTTCGTATGTTACAACATACATCCTCAGAAGTGACCGTTTAGAATACAAGTAACAACTATATTTCTTCTTCTTCTTCTTCTTCTTCTTCTTCTTCTTCTTCCTCTTCCTCTTCCTCTTCCTCTTCCTCTTCCTCTTCCTCTTCCTCTTCTTCTTCTTCTTCTTCTTATTCTTCTTCTTATTCTTCTTCTTATTCTTCTTCTTATTCTTCTTCTTATTCTTCTTCTTATTCTTCTTCTTATTCTTCTTCTTATTCTTCTTCTTATTCTTCTTCTTATTCTTCTTCTTATTCTTCTTCTTATTCTTCTTCTTCTTCTTATTCGTACCATTTACAATCAATACTGTCTTTAGAACAGACTTCCTTTACGTGGGCCATCGTTTGCGATGCGCTTACGCAGACAGGCATTGTAAGAGTTATACTTTACCGCGAATAAAATGGCTGGTCCAGATGGCTGGTCAGCTCCCTCCAATTGTCTCTAGTGTTTACATGGGAAATGTTTTCTATTCGGCTGAGCGCAGCGATAGAGAATAGAAATTTTATCTTTATATTTAACTACCGGTAGTATAGTTTTAACTGTTTTAGGGGTGAATCTCGTGGTAACCCATATGTACATAATGATTTGATAGAATTGAAAATTAAACAAGACTTACCTGTCAGTTGAAGTTTGATGATAATTTTTGCCAAATCATTAATAGTACAGAAGGGTTGACCTGCCTGAAAAACAAGACTTAACAATTAAAATTGTCCACCCCTTTCCTTAATACATGTAATAAAGAAATAATAGAAAGATTAATAAAAGAAACTTCTGTCCTTACGTGGGTCGAGGATCGGCACACAGTTTCTAACAAGTTGTGCGCTAAAAGAATTCTAAAAATCTTCGTAAACTTGCTCTTAAATGGCTTATTATTCTTCTTTGCATGTCGTCAGCCGTTTTGTGCGCCCGCGTTCCTTCGCGCACACCACGAAGTTCTTGTTGGGAGGAGACTTCCTCAAACGCAGGGGCACGCGTGCGATTAGAACGGACTACCGCTGGTTCAATTACGCAATGGATATAAACGGAGATTTCAGTGCATATATTTACAAAAAAAATTTGGGCGTATGAAAGACTTTATGGATAAAATAGCTTATATAGAAAGCAAAGCATGAAAATGTGCCCATAACACGGGCTCAAATAATCGTACAGACGGCAAGCATCGTCGGACGTCGGCTCAGATTCTGCCACCTTGGTAGCGCATGGGTGGCAGGAAGAAGTAAATGTTTGCAACTTTCCAGACTTGAAAAGCGGTAAAGGTAAATATGTAAGAATTTTGTCGGGACATAGGAAACTGTCCGTAATAGAGGTGTCCGTATTAGAGAGGTGTCCGTAAGGAGAGGTTCGACTGTAAAATATTAATCAATGCACTAGTACCAAACAAACGTCCAAATTTAGGTATAACTTTACGTGGAAGTATGGATTAGGGGCGTACATCTTCATTGGCTTCCTGTAAGTTCTTAGATGCTCTGAAACACAACGAATACCCTTTTATAGACGTTAATTAAAAATTTTGAAGCCTTTAAATATCCGACCCCGGTGGCATACTGTAAACGGAGGACTGGACTGGACTGGACTGGACTGGACTGGACTTTTAAAACGCGGACTTGTAAAACGTGGACTTGTAAAACGAGGACTAGTAAAACGCGGACTTGTAAAACGCGTTTTACAAGTTTTACAAGTCCGCGTTTTACAAGTCCGCGTTTTACAAGTCCGTCTATTACAAGTCCTCGTTTTACAAGTCCAGTCCAGTCCAGTCCAGTCCTCCGTTTACATTCTTTTGCCGATCCACGATAAATTTTCAGTTTCACCGCCGATTTACCAACACTCTGAAATTGTTAATTTTTTTTCCATTTCAGAGTTTATGCATAAGCAAAGGTAAAGGTAAAGTCGCACTCGGGCCACGATGGCCCACACGGCCGGAGCTTAACCCGGTTTCCGTAGCATGAAGCAACTAGGAATATTGCTACTCCCCCCTGGATGGGATGCTAGTCCATCGCAGGGTTACCCCCAGCATTTTGTCGCCGGTACCCATTTATACACCTGGGTGGAGAGAGACAGTGTGGAGTAAAGTTTCTTGTCTAAGGAAACAACACGACGGCAGAGACCAGGCTTCGAACCACCGACCTTCAGGTTGAAAGTCCGACGCGCTAACCCCTAGACCACCGTGCATAAGCAAAGAATAACTATAAACGATATTTTACTGGAAAAAGATAAATAATCGAACAGACACGGCTAGACAGTGCGTCTGGGAGCAGATCAGAATAATTATATTCAGGCTGTGTTTTCACTAGGTTGATTAACTAGCTGAACATTCTTCCTCGGTGTTTGTTTACAGACCGACATTTTTAATAGCTAGTTTAATAAACATGACATCTGTTTTTACTCGGAAATTTTAAGCCACTAAACTCGGAAGATTCCAATTACAAATCCGCGCAACTTTCAAAAATGGCGGGAGAGGAAGCGCTGTTAATGAGTTCACTATAAAAGTTCACTATAAAGTTCACAAATTCCGCGTTTTTTAGTACTGATTCTCGCTATATTTTTGCGAAAGAGCGGGAGTTTCGTTCAGAGGATGCGATTCATAGATGCGGAGGATGCGACAGAATGTTGTAATCCTGGCAATTCAACGCCAAAACATACGAGAGAATTGGGAAGTGTTTTGCAATTCGTCAGCCATATTTGAAGCATACAAGGTTTTGTTGCGAAAGAACCACGAGGTGAGCGTCTGGAAAATAATTTTGCCAGATTGTTTGGCAGGCATCTGTCAATACACGCGATGCGATTGGCTGCGGTATTTGTCGGGACAAGTTTTTATAAACCATCTTGCGAGGTAGTATGACTCTAGTATGACCGTTGTTTTTCATTGTGAAAACAGTTGGCATTGTTAACTCGCTAAACACTAGACAAAGTGTTTTCACTGTATTTCCTGACTTTTCTGACTTTATCTAGCTAAAATTGTCCTTAGTGAAAACACAGCCTCAGTTTTCGATTTTTTAAAAAACGGCCTCTCTGGTGTTGTCAGTTATAATCATTTGTACGTTTCAGCCTTTTCCCTGTTTGACCAAAACAGTTTACTGAATAAAGTTTGCAAAAGTTTCCCTTTACCTTACTCTGGTGCGAAGAACAGTGCATGCAAATTTTAATGAAGCTCGTTCACGGCGAAACTCTTCCGTCACGCAACCCGTTAGCCGAACAATTTATGTTATGGACATGAAACAACGAGCTGGATTTTTCTTCCACGATTCTCAATTTTTTTTATTCCCTTTGGAAATACTGAAGTTGTTATTCTTTTCTATTTCAGAGAGCTTCTGTATGAGCGAAGGATAGACGGCACAAGTGAACAAATGTCCAGTTCTATTAAAAGCGATTCGCGCGTTTAGTATATTTTAAAAAGGATACGTTTCCTTCGGTGTTTGCATAAACATTCCATTTATCACTTCTTTGGTTTTGCCTCAAAACGTGCTTGTTTTTGGCCGTCATTTGATGTTTTCGATTCCGTTGGTCCAAAGTAACACAACTACGTGACTGAGACCTAAATCAAAAGCGAGTGTAATTTTTCACGAAACGAGCTCTTCGTCGACGGCCACGGTATAGACCAATATCACGCTGGCATGGCACAAAAATATATTTGGTTTATTGAGGAAAAGAGCCCGGCATCAAATTCAGCATATCGATATTAGTAAAACTACAAAGTTTTGTAAAGATTGCTAGAAAACTGACGAAGATATGAAATTTTGAAACTGAGCATTTTTACAAAGAAATGTATGGTGGACGGGCATAGATTGCCCGTCCAGCCTCGTTTTCGTGTTTTTCCCATACATTTCTTTGTAAAAATTAGGCCAGAGTACTAAGATCTCCGTCAGTATACGAGCAATCTTTACGAAACTTTACAGTTTTACTAATATTGATGTGCTGATTTTGATACTGGACTCTTTTCCCCATTAAATTAAATATATTTTCATGCCATGCTAGCGTGATATTGGTGTATTTAACTTGTTTCTTTGCGTTCGTGGACGCTTTTCGTAAACATTTTTCACTAGAATGATGATTTTTTGTAAACATTTTTACTAGAATGGTAGCTAAATGCGCTTTGTGGTCAAAAATAAACATCGGAAGCGCCGAGTTTTAATCCCGTGGGGTATGGTTGGCGAAATAGTGCAAAATTCACAAAGTTTATATTCATTCACATTTAACGCTGTTATTATTATTCACGAATATATTGTACCTGCCAACTTTTTCCGAGTGATAGACGTGAGAATTTTTTCGTGGGAGTGCCAGGATTTCCGAAGGTGACCCGACCAAATCCGAAGAGAACCCTATCTATTCCGAAGATGTCCGAAGTTTTCCGAAAAAATTGGAAAGTTTCCATGGACCTCAGACCGCTGTAATTGTAATGTCCAGAACGATAAAAACCTGCAAAAACGTGCCATATTTTCATGAACGTAACTATATTTTTTATTGGATCATGCGATCAGTTTAGGCTGATCGCTCAAATCTATAGGTCAGACGTGAGAAATTGCTCCGTAGGCGTGAGTAGGCGTGAGATCGGAGTTTTGGACTCGCAGGCGTGAGACTCACGCCTAAGGCGTGAGACTCACGCCTAAGGCGTGAGACTTGGCAGGTCTAATTATTCACGTTCAACAACTAAGTTTTCATTCAAGAAATATTTTCATTCACATTTAACGCTGTTATTATCATTCACGAATATATTCATTCACATTCAACAACTAAGTTTTCATTCAAGAAATATATTTATTCACATTTAACGACGTATTTCTTATTCACGAATATATTCATTCACATTTACCAGCTCCTGCTCCATCATTCCTGAACACAATATGGCGGATGAAGGAAGGCCTAATGTAGAGGCCTTCCAAGGGGTAAAAGCGACAAGCGACATGGCCCCGAAAACTGCCGACACCACAGGTAGCCCCAGCTCAAGTGATGTTTACAGTTAACTGTTTTATAAGGATTTGTATGGGGAAAATTCACTTCGAATTTGAGCGTAAAATTAGGAAAGATATTTGAATAAAACTGGCTCACCTGAACTTATTTGTGTGTTTACTAGTGTCTTGAGTGGTTTTGGGGTCGATTCGAAGCGATTCCAGCGAGTTTTAGTTCAACTGTCTCTTCCTCCCTCGAGAAAGAGACAGTTGAACTAAAACTCGCTGGAATCGCTTCGAATCGACCCCAAAACCACTCAAGACACTAGTAAACACACAAATAAGTTCAGGTGAGCCAGTTTTATTCAGATATCTTTCCTAATTTTACGCTCAAATTCGAAGTGAATTTTCCCCATACTCGCTATTACGCAACAGTTACCTGTAAACATCACTTGAGCTTGGGCTACCTGTGCCGACACGAGACGTTCTAAACAGCGACAAGCGACTCGATTCCGCCTTAAAAATACGACGGCGACACAATAAACACTGAAAATAGACAGCGACTTGAAAAAGTTGTGCAATTTACCAATAAAACATTATTGACAAAAAAAATATCGTCTATTAATCAACACGCGACGGTCCGTTTGTTGCAATTGATCTTTGTTATTGAAATTTCTACCAACGACGTTCCCAAGGCCCTTTTCTTCCTCTTTTGGATCGGACGTGCAGTCAGAGTAGACGCTCGGTATCAAGATACATATCGGCGACCTTTGATTTTTGGCGCTCATTTATTTCAAAGTCTGAATTCTGCCGGTAATCTCTGGTGATCTTTCATCGTGAAATAAGGGTCAATAAGTAACTCTTCCCGTATCACAAGTACACACAAGTCATGGGAAAACACAAAAAGGAAAAGAGGAAATGAGAAAGGTCCGAAAAACGCAGAAGTCGACACAAATCACACAAGGCTTATAACACTCAAAAGCCTCGGAACTTTAGGGAAGGGTGGAAAAGGTAAGTCAATTATTTTTATGGTCTTTTACATACATACATACATACATACATACATACATACATACATACATAACTTTTTATGACTTTATAGGAAGGAACTTGATGAAGGTATCCTTGAAGATTTATACATCAGTGGTCGTCACTGGCAACCCATGATTGTAAATTCAGTAAATTACACTGGAATCGAAAATACAGTTGAAGTCCTCCCAAATCTCATCGCTTGATGAAAGTATCTACACTCCAAGTGACTACATCGTGAGACAAAAAACAATTTATTGGTGATGACGACTGAAATGACTGAAATAAGAATCAATGCTTTCTTGGTCTTCCTTCGGCAAATCTACATGAACTGCGGTGAAAAGAACAAAAGTGAATGAGATCATCGCAGTTACAATGTATATTTAAAATTAGGCTCTAACGGGATTCAAACATTATCAAACATGATAGGACGACTTGAACTTCAAGGTCAGGAATTACGATCTGCGCTAAATAGTGCGCTAAATAATATGCAGGAAAAGCCAGCAAAATACGTGACAGCGACATTTGCATTCACGAAGAAAAACGACAGCGACATTTGCAACCGCTGCTTAGGCGACATCGGTACTTGGAAGGGTACGACATAGCGACACGGCTACCCTCCTTAGAAGGCCTCAATGTAGGGGTAGACCAAAGACCCCAAACACAAGTGTTACATTGGCAGGGTCTTTTTTCGGCAGCTCTCGACCTCCTTCAAGAGTGCGAACAGCCGGGAATGGGACACTGCGGAAGTAGAAGTGAGAGAGAAAATCTAAATAAGGCTGGAGTATCTCAGTTATAGTAGCTCTCCAGCAAGTTCTGCCTATCGTCAGTATCAACAGTGCAGTACAGAATGAAATACTGGGAAATATACGTCTTTTGCGTGGACGATACGACACAACTCATCAAACTGCACAAACCTTGCAATGGCATGTACTAAAACTCGAAACAACGAAACGAAACGAGCGAAGGTGACCGAAACGAAACGAAACGAAATCACCGAAACAAGCGAAACCACCGAAACGAAAGAAACGACCGAGACGAAACGTCTAAAACTACTTAAATTTGTAAATTAAGCTGTTGCTAAAAGTAACCTTAATAGATATATAAATATTTAGTAACCTTAATAGGGAACGGTTTTCATGTGGCATGTCGATCGAGTTTGTGACGTCGCAAATTCGCGCCAAAAGCCGAGTGGAAACCCATTCATTTACCCATTTCGTAAAAACAAACATATGATTTGTTCACCTTTAATACATTGATTGTGAAAAAATGTAATGGTGACTCTTAGGGAGGACCATTAGAAAACTTTTATAGTGACAGACGTATAGTACAGCTTGCAGCCTAAATTCTATAGGAAAATTCATTACCTGACGAGGAAATATTCCACGTAAGTTTCACGCAAAAACACGATATCGCAAGAATCGCGAAGAGATGAGTGCGATATCACGCTTAATACCTCGCATCAAATAGCCAATCAGAATTCGTGTTCAAAGATATTCTATGTGGGAAAAAGCCAATGCCGCAGAACAATTGTGAAGTTCACCGTAGTTCTTATGTGGAGCGCTACTTAATGTATTTCGAGCTGCAGGCTTGGCGAGTAATAAATACCAGGACATTATCACATGGATTCTTGACAGGTAAATATTGAACGCTCACTTCAACCCATTCTACATTCATGTATACATTTTATCTTTGCTAAATTTCTCCGTAGTTTGAATTTTGCGGCGAAAGAAACCCTCTGATACCTGATACCTAGGGTATTTGTTTACAGAAGGGCGATAAACTGAACAGGATGTTTATCTTAGTGTTGCATGACCAGTTCTCCGCACGGACTCTTTAAGTCACTGATGCAGGCAGAAAAAGTATCATAAAACATCCCTTTTATGAGTTCCTGAAGTTCCTTTTATGAGTTCCTGTCGTTGGTTCTCTCCTGGCTCTGAGAGGTTTTCTCCCCAATTAGCGCTCGCGTGCTAAATACCTTTGACACTTAAATAAAGTGATTTATTTTTTTAAAAAAAAGTCAAAATTTAGCTCCTATATGCGAGACAACGTTTGGAGAGAAACAATTCTTCGTTTCGGTCATTTCGGCGGCTTCACTTGTTTCGGTGATTTCGTTTCGTTTCGGTCGTTCCGGCCGTTTCGGTTGTTTCGGCGGTTTCGTTTCGGTCGTTTCGTTTAGGTGGTTTCATTTCGTTGTCAGTTTCGGGTTTTAGTACATGCCCCTTGCACGGTGTATTCTGTGACCACCCCTGAGGTCTTCCGATCTGGAAGCGTCAGGCGACCCACAACCTAAGACAAAATTAGTTGGGAAGGCTTGTAAAACGCTAAAAAATGACACTACCTTTGGGTTTCAGCTCAATTAAAGCCTCGCGCAACGCTTTTTATAGCCCCCCTCTCCCCCAAATCCAATGTTGAAGGACAGTGTAAGGTAAGTATTTGCGTTAACCGCAACTTTGGAAGAGGGGGGATGAGGGGGGAGTGGGGAGGAAAACAAGGAACCTTCCCAACACTTTTGTCTTTGGTTGTAGGTATTCAATATAGGGGGAAGTTCTTCCGCTCCTTAGATCGTCGGGTTTCACACGTGTACGGTCTTTTTTTAAAGAAACTGTGAAAAATAGCAAGGTCTTGGCGCTGTGAACTAGAGCTACATACATGTGCATTTTCTAAAAAGTTTTTTCCCTTGAAATGTTCTTGGTTTTTTTTGTCCAGTAAATTGCCGGTAATCTCAATCCAAAATTAAACGAAACGAGAATGTTGAGTAAAAGCCTACCTCATTAGGGGTCTAAAGTGAAACCCGATGATCTAAGGTGCAGAAGAACTTCCTCCGATATTGAAAACCTAGGTCGCCCGACGCTTCCAGATCGGCAGACCACATGGGTGGTCACAGAAATGCACACTGCAAGGTTTGTGCAGTTTGATGAGTCGTGCCTATCTATTGTCAATGCAAAAGACGTATATTTCCCAGTATTTCATTCAGTACTGCGCTGTTGATACTGACAATAGGCAGTACTTGCTGGAGAGCTACTATAACTGAGATACTCCAGCCTTATTTGGATTTTCTCTCTCACTTCTACTTCCGCAGTGTCCCATTCCCGTTCGCACTCTTGAAGGAGGTCGAGAGCTGCCGAAAAAAGACCCTGCCAATGTAACACTTGTGTTTAGCCTTCCTTCATCCGCCATGTTGTGTTCAGGAATGATGGAGCAGGAGCTGGTACTCTAATGATGCGCAAAGACGGTGCGCAGAAAATATTGAATGAATACTGCACCGTGTTGAATGAATATTTCGATCGTGAATGTAAACGAATATAAACCGTTGAATGTGAATGAACACATTCGTAAATGTGAATGAATATATTCGTGAATAAGAAATACCGTATTTTCTCGATTAAACGCCGGGCCCCGAATAAACGCCGGGTTCAAATAAACGCCGGGTCTACGAGGCCGAGTTTTAAATAAACGCCGGGGGCGTTTATTCGAGGTCCCGGCGTTTATTCGGGGCCGGCGTTTATTTGAGCTCGGTATAGGTCACTGCTTTTTATTGTACAATTAATTAGATGCATAAACCGCCAGTTAATACTCTCGAGTTCTTTCAAATGTCCTTTGCTAACATATGGCAGCTATAAATCAAGAAACAGAAACATAACGATACGATTGCAACTACGAATTGTCACTGTCACAAATGTTCTTGTTAAGTTTTGCCTTTGTAAACTCGTGGAACTTAATATATTTTCCATTAAAAGACATTACTCGAAAAAGGTGAAAATATACCCCTGTTTAATAAACGCCGGGCCCCGAATAAACGCCGCCCGGCTTCGAATAAACGCCGGGTCTACAAGGCTGAGTTTTAAATAAACGCCGGGGGCGTTTATTCGAGAATATACGGTACGTCGTTAAATGTGAATAAATATATTTCTTGAATGAAAACTTAGTTGTTGAATGTGAATGAATCATTCGTGAATGATAATAACAGCGTTAAATGTGAATGAAAATATTTCTTGAATGAAAACTTAGTTGTTGAATGTGAATAAATATATTCGTGAATAATAATAACAGCGTTAAATGTGAATGAACATAAACTTTGTGAATTTTGCACCATTTCGCCAACCATAGTTGACGTCATCTAATTAGCATTTTGTAAATTCGAATCTCTATAACTCACTAACACGATGTTCAGAACAAGAAATATTTTGCCATTCAACTATTCAATGTACATAGAGTTGATTCTGAAAATAACTTTCTAGGGGTGATAGGCACTTTAAACTTCTTAGTTCAGTGTCTTGCCAGCGATTGAACGTTTCTGGAAATTTTAAGCGCTTAGCGGCTTGTAAGTGAGTTCAAAGTATTGTGTTTTAGTGTGATTTATATTTCATTGTATAAAATTGATCTAATCGAACACGCAATGATTCAGCGATGTATTTTGTTACGAATAGTCTTACGCATTTGCAGATACAGTTTTGATAGATCTTTCGTAGAATAAAAGCCTGCTAGTAAACACTTGCTTCGCTTCACTTTGAATTTTATAATTCGGAATACCGTATTATATTCCCAGCTTATATGTTGGCTTAATGTGACACCCTCAATGCAACACGACCAAAATTTAGACAGGGGGAGTTTACACTCTCTTCCGATGCAATTTGCATGGAAGGATGATTCAAAGGAAAAATTTAGTAATTCTCTCAAATCACAAGACATCAGTAGATTGATTGAAGAATTTAATGACAATAGCTTTGGCTGCAACTCAGAAGGTGTTAATCAAGCCGTTTCTCAGTTCAATAACATTATTGAGTCGGCCGCTAAAAGCTCATTATTTTTAACAAAAAAGAGAAAACGAAAATCTTCGCAACCCTGGTTTGATATAGAATGTAAAAATTTAAAGCTTTTATTTAAACAGGCCGCCAACAAACTTCATAAGGCACCACTAAATGTTTCTCTTATTTATTAATGAAATAAATAAAGGATATAAATCGCTGTTACGAAGAAAAAAACAATTTCTTTATAATGAAAGTATTGACAATCTTGTTAAAGATAAAAATCCTAGTCAATTTTGGTCATCACTCAAACGTCTTAATTCTGATAACAATTCTAATCATAACCAGCAGTCGACAGTCCCTGTGACTGAGCTCCTTGAACACTTTCGAAATCTACACTCTACGATGACGACGATCAGCGAATCAAACCTCTCGCTTGATCAGGCAGCGACTGTCAGGGAAACGAAGGTACATGGTGTATCCGATTCACTTGGTGCTGTGTTAGATTTGCCCATTTCTCAGACTGAAATAAAAGCCGCAATCACTGAAAAACTTAAGAATAAGAAAACACCAGGGGTTGATAGAATTCGAAATGAGATGTTAAAATGTGGTGGAGATGAATTAATTCCAATATTATTTAAGTTATTTAACCTTATTATAAAGTCAGGAATATATCCGGATATTTGGACAAAGGGAGTGATTACCGCTATTTATAAATCTGTCGATAGATCTAATCCCTCTAACTATAGAGGGATTTGTGTGACAAGTTGTTTAGGTAAACTGTTTTGCATTACAGTCGAACCTCTTTGTTTTTAACCTCCCGTAAGAGACCACTTGACAGATAATAGAGCGAAAATTGGATAATGATGTGTTGTAAAATTATCGCATTCCTGGGTAGTATAAGAGACAGAAATTTCTCAATGAGAAGTACCGGGTTTTTTTTTCGAAATTGACTTTTCACTTGAATAAAACATTAAAACAAAATGTACATACATACACTGTACTCTATCAATCTTAAAAGAGACGACCTTTAATGTCTTATAATTACAGATCGTACGACCAACCAACACAAAAAGTAAGGACTCTTCTGATGTCTAGGACTAGTGATTTTTAATACACTTGTTAACATGTAAATCACCAGTAATATAAAAGTGCTGTCAAATTTAAAGCTAGCAATCCAATCCTTATTAGTTCATGTTCAGTTCCTCCTAACGACATCAAAGATTCAATTTGTAACTATCGTGAGACTTGTTCCGTTCGCCGTATTAGGTAGTTTATTAGAAGCGAACCATGAAACTCTGAATAAGTATTTTGGAAAGCTTAAATATTTTTGTGGCGAGTAAAAGTTATTATTAATATGGGTTTAGATGGGCATTGGCGCATGGGGTAAGTCTCTGCAGTTACCATATGCTAATGAGGCAAAATTTTGACCCAATATGGTATGAACTCTCGTAAGCGACCATTTCCCGTAAGCGACCACCTATGCTTGACATTTTTCGTGGTCGCTTACGGGAGGTTCGGCTGTATTCTTAATTCAAGACTTCACTTATTTTTAAAAGATAACAATCTTTTACATAATTCTCAAATCGGTTTTCTCCCTGGTAATAGAACAACTTATCATATTTTCGCTTTACGTACACTGATTGACAAATATGTAACTAATACACCTCGAGGAAAATTATTTTGTTGTTTTGTGGATTTTAGGAAAGCTTTTGATTCCATTTGGCATCCTGTCTTACTAAAGCGTTTACTCGATTATGGTATAGGTGGACAATTTTTCAACCTTATTGCTAACATGTATTCCAAGTCGCAATGCTGTGTCAAAGCTGATACTATGAGGTCTGAATATTTTAATTATAATAGAGGAGTGCACCAAGGTTGTATCTTATCACCCCTCCTATTCAACCTCTATTTAAACGATATTCCTTCGAGATTAGAAAATACCCAAGGTTTAGACCCCATTATCTTGCCTAACGGCTCACGGCTAAATTTGCTTTTATATGCAGATGACTTAGTACTAATTTCTACCAGTGCCGTTGGTCTGCAAAGGGGTATCAACTCCCTACAACAATTTTGTAAAGAATCCTTTATGTCTGTCAACACTCAAAAAACCAAAGTAATGATTTTTCAGAAAGAATGTAGAAAGTCTATCATAGAGTTGGAAACCATATTAACCTTCAAATTGAAAAAGGAAGACATACAAAGCCTTTAACACCAAGAGAACTAAGGAGCTGCGAATGCTGCTATTCAAAAAATGTAGAAGATGAGTGTCATTTCCTCTTCGACTGCGTCTTATATGTTGATTTACGGAACAACTTATTTTACGATATTAGAAAATATTGTACAAGTTTTAAGAATTTAGCAGACGAAGACCTTATTGTATTTTTCTTCAATAGCATAGATCCCGTGATTTGTAAACAAATAAGCCATTTTATATTTGAAACGTCCTTGAGGCGTGATGATTTGTTAACCCGTAATTAGTAACTATTACATTCATCATTGTTATTGCAATGCCATTATTAAATGTTATATGGGAATGCCAATAAAATATGTTATGTTATGTTATGTTATGTTATGTTATGTTATGTTATGTTACTCGCCAGACAGTGCCGATCGAAGCTGATCGAGTCGGTATATTTTTGTAGGCCTCACTGACTTCGATGGTTCTCCAGTCGAGCTGAGGCTTGAAGGAACTTCTAAACTGGATATGGATTGGAAAATTATGCTTGATTGAACGGCCTCGCCGGCCGGAATGTTTTTTTTTTGTAAAATAATATTAATCTTAACAATAAGCGCTTTCAATGAAAACAGCATCCCTCATGATCAGCATCCGATGTCGGCGAACAAATTTCGTGTCAGTTTCGCCGACCTATTTCCTCTGGAGCAAAATAAAGCTTTGTTCTATATGGATTGGAAATTGAACGGCCTCGCCGGCCGGAATGTTTTTTTTGTAAAATAATAACAGTAAGCGCTTTCAATGAAAACAGCATCCCTCAGCATCCGACGTCGGCGAACAAATTTTGTGTATTTCGCCGACCTATTTCCTCTGGAGCAAAATAAAGCTTTGTTCTAATATCTTGTATGTTTGAGGCCGCTCGCCACATAACATTGTCCACCTCTAGCGACGTCTCTTGTCAGCTCTCTTGTTCGCTATGATTCCCGCAGCAGTTTGTACAACTATTTACGTCACAGTGTAATATGACACTGGTTTTGGCCGCGCACAAATTGGAGCCACTTTTTAGCGCCAACAACCTAACTTTGAGACCATAAAAAAAGCGTTTCTCATCGTCTCTAAAACTTTAAACCTTTTATTCCAAGGTCTACAAGGGTGAAACTTTCGATATATCAAATAATAAATTACATTATTTCATAGACTAGCCTGTTCCAGGCGTTCAGATAGTGGGAAAAGCGCTAATAGTTGGAGGAAGGCGCGAAGAAAAGCGAGCGAAAAAAATGAGGGGAGACGAGGGTGGGAAAAGCGCTAATAGTTGGAGGAAGGCGTGAACAAAAGCGAGCGAAAAAATGCGGGGAGACGAGGGAACGCCTGTAAACAAACTCAACAAAAGGTCCTTCCGCCCACTTTTAGACCGCCAACTCAGTTGTCAATCATATGTCAATTACAACCGGATAAGATTTCTCGGGATTAGATTTCCCGGGAAATATGATCTCGGTCTGCGTTTCGATGTCCGATCCTTGTCACGTTCTTCTGCAAATGAATTGCCAGTCCATCCTTCAACGTGTTGTAGGTTTTGCTAAAAAAAACGTGAAGTTTTCATGAACCAAAGTTCGCTTGTGTCCCTTTTCAGTGCAGTTAATTGATTTCATTTCCGCAGTTCATATATGATTTATTTCATATATATCATTTCACATTCACTCCTTTCACGGGAACATATGAACCTACAATTGACCTGCTCCCAACGTCAGTGGCTTCATATCTCAGTTGGTAGAGCATCGCACCGGTATCGCGAGGTCACGGGTTCGAACCCCGTTGAAGTCCTGAATTTTTTTCAGGCTTCTTTTCGCAATTGCTTAGATTGCGTTCACAACTGCGAGGATCATTTTTCATTTGATTTCATTTCCGCAGTTCATATATGATTTATTTCATATATATCATTTCACAATAAGGATATTGTTGGATATTCTGGAGCGGAGAGTTTGGTGTTGGCCGACATTGCTCGCTCGTTAGGCCACGAACTGGATAAAAGTGAACAGAAATCTGATGTTAGCAAACCTACACAAGGTCGCCGATAGGACATACTCCCTCAGCGAAGCGTGCGCCGGCTGACAGCGCTGCGAAATCGCGACGTTCTCTCGCTTTTGCAAGCTCTGGTGAGGACCCAAATTCGCTTGGAGTGGCCCTTATTAACGATGCAATGGCGAAAAATTGCGGGGCGACGAGGGAACAAGGTTATTCAAGCAATCTTTCTGTTCTTCGCGAAGAGATACGATATTCAGGAAGGATCGGGAAGTCTTTGAGTACGTTGTTTACAACGATTTCGATCTCAGCGTGACTCGATGATAGCTGTCTTTCCTCCGCCCTATCGCCTAACTCATCAGCGCTCGAGTGTCAACAGAAAGTGTCATAATTGACCAATCAGAGGGTATACCGGAATCCGGTATACCAGAACAACCTTTTGTTAAAGTGCCTATGAAATGAATTTTTTTCTTCGTTTTTCATTAGTTTATTATGCCCAAAGAACGAAAACAATAATCATTTCCCGAGGAAAAGAAAGAAAATCAGTTTTTTAGCCCCTCGAAGATGCGTCACTTCGGTTGAAAAGTGGCTCCAATTTTTGGAGAGCCTGGGGGCGAGTGGGCGTGCGTGATGACGTAAATTACGTAAATAGTATGACACATTGGTTTGTTTACGCTATAATTCCCTTGGAATCCTTTAGCGTGATGGTCATTTTGCCAACGTTTTTGGCTGTACAAATGTCAGACAGCGCCTAATTTGTTTCTTTACAGTCCTCTGAAGGTGAAGAGGATCAGTTTCGGATCACTCTTGATCAACTGAAATGATCGTGTCCACTGTAGTTTTGCCGTAGCGAGACGAACCGACTGTGCCGCTTGAGCGAAGGAAGTGAACATGAAGAAGACGGACTTTGATCATTTAGATTATTGAACGTGAAAGGTATACATTTCAGTAGCACAGCGTCTCAGTGGGTTCGCCAGTTGAGTTGTAAGCTTATTGAACGCAGAGGCGTTTTTATTATTTATTTTTAGTGGCTCGTTGACTAGCGTTTTTCGAACGCGAACGATATATTTGTAGTACAAACAATCATGATATTAGCGTATTAGCGACTCGGCCGGTCTTCTCTGAAGTTCATTGATCGCGCGTGGATATTATGAACTTATTTTATCGGCTTGGCAATTCACTCGTCTACTTAAAGTTCTTTTTTCAATGCGAAGGATATGTCTTGGCGGCTTGCTAGTTGAAAGTTTCTAAATTATACTGATATGTTATGCATATCCGAGGTGGTGTTTTTCAGGCGGCTTGCTGAATTGAATGTGAATGGTGTATTTTTAGCGGCAAGGTGCCTTGATAGCGTATTTTTTTATTTATTCAAAATGTTTGAACTCAAGTATATACGCAATAATTATGCTTCTTAGTTCAGTGTCTTGCCAGCGATTGATCGTTTCTGGAAATTTTAACCACTTGGCGGCTTGTAAGTGAGTTCAAAGTATCGTGTTTACATTTATGTCTGATTTATATTTCATTGTATAAAAATTGATCTGATCGAACACGCAATGATTCAGCGATGTATTTTGTTTCGAATAGTCTTACGCATTTGTACGTGTAGATTTTTGATAGATGTTCCGTAGAATAGACGCCTTCCAGTGAACACTTGCGTCGCTGCACTTTGAATTTTATAATTCGGAATACCGTATAAACATTTATATTACTCGCCAGTCAGTGCCGATCGAGTCAGTATATTTTTGTAGGCCTCGCTGACTTCGACGGCTCTCCAGTCGAGCCGAGGCTTGAAGGAACTTCCAAACAGGATAAGGATTGGAAAAATTATGCTTGATTAAACGGCCTCACCGGCCGGAATGTTATTTTCTTTTGCAAAATAATATTAATCTTAACAATAAGCGCTTTCATTGACAACATCGCTTGACGTACCCTTTCCGATGTCGACGAACAAATTTCGTGTATTCCGCCGGCCTATTTTCCTCTGGAGCAAAATAAAGCTTTGTTACACCCTCTGTTATCGAAGAATTGTAATATCTCGTATGTTTGAGGCCGCTCGCCACATAATATTGGTCTACCTCTAGCGACGTCTCTTGTCAGCTCCCTTGTTCTCTATATTCCCGCAGCAGTTTGTACAACTATTTACGTCACAGTGTAACATGACACTGGTTTTGGCCGCGCACAAATTGGAGCCACTTTTTAGCGCCAACAACCTAACTTTGAGACCATAAAAAAAGCATTTCGCATCGTCCCTAACACTTTAAACCTTTTATTCCAAGGTCTAAAAAGGTGAAACTTTCGATACATCAAAAAATAAATTTCATTTCATAGGCACTTTAAGTTTGTTTACAGGCATTCCCTCGCTTCCTCTCCCCAATCTTCCCGCTTTTTTCGCTCGCTTTTCTTCGCGCCTTCCCCAACTATTCGCGCATTCCCCACTATCTGAACGCCTGGAACAGGCTATTCATAGACACTTTAAGTGTCCACAGCCTGCGGCGTGCAAGACTTGTGAGAAAGTGTTTCTTGATCACGAATGTAAGTGTATATTAAAGATCCAAGAATGAAAATGCAATCATGTTCAGGAGTAATAAGCTCCTGTCATGTTCCTATATTGGAATCACGACTTCTTGCAGTTAGTTTTAGCTCTTTAGTTTATTCTGTTGTTGAGTAGCGACTTGGAGCTAGACAGAACTTCCGTTGTCTTATCATGGCATTGCGATCACTGCATCCAATAGTATATCCTCTGTACGCGAACGAACAGCTTCACTTGTTGAGTTGTACCGATGTATCTCGAATTCATTGAGACATACACGAGACTACACTACGTATCTTTTGTACAACAAGCGTGTAATTCTCGTGAAGTAATGTTGTGCTCCATACGTTCCATAATAATGGAGTAATTCCATAATAATGGAGTAATGGAGTAAATAAAAAAAAGCCCACCCGGTTATAGGCCCATCAGTAACAAAACATTACTCCGGTTATATCCATTAATTCCTTATTCCTTTCTTAATTCCTTAACAGAAATTCTTTACAACTGAAAGAACGCTTCTCTATGACAATATTTTTTGCTTGCCAGCCAAAACACCCTTAGTTACATAAGCCCAGGGCTTACAAGCAGCATTTTACCGTATAGCCTCTGTAAAAATAATCACAAAGAAGTATAAAAAGAGACAGGCCAAACACGACTCCCACTAGTCGCAAAATGTGTTAAGTAGCCTTTAGCTGAATAGCGCCCGAGTAGACCTACGAGATATTTGTCCCGTTAGATTACCATTAGGCATATATTAGGGTTTCTTTGGCTCGGAGTCGTGTTGCAATCAGTAAATTTCTTAGTTCGTGATGCAGTGTCTAAGTCATGCGACGTGCAAGGCTTGTGAAAGAGTGTTTCTTCGTCACACTGAGATGTATAAGTGTCTAATCCAAGTTTAGCTCATTTCTGTTTTTGGTATAACTGTTTGTTAACAGTGACATTCAAACAAAAGTTAAGATGAGGGGATGAATACTAAGTAAGTTTACAAGAACTAGATTTCCACCTGAAACAGATTTTGACGATAAGCTGATAATTAATCGTATGGATGATAACAGTTATAGAGAACTTGTCCAGAAATGGAGTTTTTTTACCATATGCCGTTACTCTCTGTTAAAAACGACCAGAAGCAATTGACACTTTTTAAGTAGTGGCGCGGGTTTAGGGAAGGCAACAGTAACACAATTTTGTATGAGGCTCTTGATAATAAACCAGGTGAAAATCCAGACGTTTTGAAAGTACTGAAACTTGCTCCAATTGTCAAAAGAGAAATTGAACTCAAGAAACCACGCACTCTAACCTAAATGTCCAATTGCAACTTTAAAAACAATATTCGGACATAATATGACAGCATTGCATGATGGGTAAAACTTACAGGAGATAGCCTGTAGGGCACTTTGATTGTTTGTAGTCTTACGCTTTTGTAATGCTGTAACGATTCATAGTCGTGCAAATAAAGCTTGTTGTTGTTGTTGTTGTCCCACCTTTAATATGGTTATTTGTGCCAAAATTTTGTTTCCTAATGGACGTTCTCGATCTTTGGCCTAAAAAAAAAATCGCAGCATACGATCATTAAAAGTGTTATGTTATGTCAATCACTTTTCCAAGGTGAGCTAATTGTATTGACAAGTATGTCATCGAGGCGGTTTTCACAAAATGACATCTGACATCAAAAACAGATTGTGTAACTGTTCCGCGCACAGCGAGTGCCGGAAAATTCCGGAAGTTAGGACGCGAGCTTTTGAAAGAATTCAAGATAAAAAAAATCAAGGACAAAATTGCGTTCTGTGTTTTTCAGTGCCTTTAAGTATTGTAGCTATGATGTTGAACCGTACAATACCCCGAAAACAAACCGCCAGCCTCGCATTTTAAAGCATTTTTTTAACACAAACCTTCTGCCGATTTTACAAATGTAATAAAGGGAAACAAAAAGATGTATGAAATTAACCTAGGGCTGTAATATTCTAAAACATCGAAGCTGGGATTAGCCCATTTTGACATACTAAGAACAAACTGTTTAAAAGAAGCGAACAATGGTATAAAATTTGTAATCTGCAACTGAACAGCGAACCATGCGGTGTAACTTAAGTCAGAGGAAAGCGGAGATGATCTCCACTAAATACCTCTTGTATGTCCAGTTTAACCGGCGATATGTATCACTAGCTCGGAAAACAGAGAATTCGCTTCGCGTAATCACAAATTAAGAAACAACAAGAGATAATGGCGATAACAACGTTCTCAGTAGTCTCGACTCAAAATTTTCTAACATTTCAGTCTCAGGCTTGCATTTTCTATAATTATAATATAGGGGGCAAAATTACTGAATGCTGATTGGCTGACGAAGAGGGCATTTTTTTCTTAATTGAGGGCAAAATTACTCGCTCCTGATTGGTCGAGCATCAAAATTTCTCACTCGTGATTGGTTGAGCGCGTCGTTCTCGTTGCATTCAGTTGGCTTGGCAGGATTTTGAAGAAAATTTTCAAACGGATCGCTCGCATGTTTCGCCGGAGATTTTGTTATAAAAAAAAAGAATGAGATCGGAAGATACCTAAGATAGGTGAATTACAGCATTTTACGCCAAACAGGAAGCGATTATTTGTGTCAAATCTTGGATTAATTAGGCATCTGCAGGGGCCAGTTTGCGACGTTGAAGACCTCGAAGAAATTCCATCACTTCATTGAAAAAATGCGGATTTCTGCGGACCTAAAGAAAAGAACTTTGACAGATTTTGCTGAAAGGCAAAAAATACGTTTAACAAGAGAAAGAAGTGAAAGAAAGCAATTAAATCGCCAAACGTGCAAGCAAGTTTGAACTCTCGCCATTTGTTGTTATCAAAGCGGCAAAAACTTCAAAACACAGGTACGCTTAAATAAAACTTGCTTTGTTTTTGTCGTAAAGTGTCTTTTACCAATAAAAATCAGGCTATGTTCTCTAGATGTACATAATAGCCAAATGTATCTTTGACCGAATAGAAATTTATTTAACAACGGTGAGTTGAAACGTTTTTCTTGTCACTTTGCGAGAAAGTATTTTCACTTCGGGTAGTTTCAAGTTTGAGTGACTCTTAAAAAGTTTGAAAGATTTCCTTATAATTTTTCCCTCTATATTATAAACAAGTAATCGCATGTTCCCTCGTAAAATTAAGGATTAATATCGCTTGTGTTTTCAGAAGCTGTAGAAATTACCCGAGTCGCGAACACGCGTGATATTAATCCTTAATTTTACTCGGGCCCATGCGATTACATATACTAATCAATTATAAAATTAATTTCAGTAGTGTTTCAATGTCTCCACTAATATCCTATTTACACTGATGCGATCATGCAAAGATAAAGGATACTCAGTTCAGAAAATGAGCACAGAGTGACTTCATTTAACGTACCTTGGATAAGGAGACTTGACAAAGAACAAATTAACAAGTACTTCAGGAAACAAAGTTTGAAATCTTTTCCTTGGCTCTTTATGTCTTCTATACCAGCAATTATTCAAGACAGTCTACTTTAAAAGAAATTATTCATAGTTGACTGAATTCTCCAAAGAAAAATCCAATCCAGTTCTGGTTGAACCAACCAAGGCAGCCAAGGAGTGTGTATCTTTATCTTCTCCGCGTCTCCGTTTATGTACTGTCGTAATTGTATTATCTTTGCGACGCCCATGACTCAACCAATAATTTGGCGGATTTTTATTTCAAGTATAAGCATTTATCTAATCTTTATGAAACTTGGCAAGCATTTTGTTATTTGCGTTTGTATCCATTTCATCAAATTTTTCTTGTCAAGTTTGGGTCACGTGACATGCATTTGCCTTATAACGGTCAAAATCTTTCAACGAAAATGGGGAATAGATAGTCACATTATATCCATCTTGTTTATTCCTTTTTCTACGACTCCAAGTGCCGCCTTTTAATCGTGTCCATGTTTCAACGGAAACCGTCATTTAAGGAAAACAGGTCACGTGACATAACAAATGTCAAAATATCTGACAAGACATATGACGGATACCGCCTTAAAAGGCGGCGTTACATTGGAAAGGACCTTTTGGACATTTTGATGGCGAAAGTTTTCAAACTTTCCGATTGCAAACGTTCCCCATTTCAAAAAACATGTTTTGTGACGTCATCAATCAGGGAATATCACGTGATGGTTGATGAGACTTTCGTTTGATCGAAGAAGTCAATTATTTATTCCCTTAAACTCCATGACCGAGGAAAGTTATTATATCAAGAAAGATTGGGGTTCTTTAAAATCTCTGCAGGGGGTCCTTTTTGAGAAGGCCATATTTCCACTGTCACAGTGATATGTGTTTCCCCGTGATATGTGTTCCCCCGCACACATATCACTAGTGATATGTGTTTCCCCGGTAGGGAAACACAAAACACTGAAGCTATGTATCCAAGCCTTCAAATGGTGTCACAACATGAAAAACAAAATGGTGGATCGGTGAGTTTGCAGGTTTCTAAAATTGCAGCTGGTCCAGCATTAGGAGAGCGAATTCACAAATATTACTGCAAAGGAGCCGTAGTGAGAATACCTGCTTGATATATGTCAACAATTCGCTCAAGTTACACTCTGCTGAATAGCAACGTCCTCTTCGAAAATCGAACCGGCGGACAATATTAGCGTTTGGGGAAACACATATCACTGCAAAGGACTAGGGCAGTGATATGTGTTTCCCTTGTTCAGGAGATTCTTTTTAATACCGTCCAAAATAATGGTATGGCTATCCTTAATACGTTTTACGATGTATGAAAATCAAACACGAATAAAACTAATAAACACGACTAGACAACTGCTTGAGGGGCAAACAAATTTACTACGATCCCTACACGCTCGATATACACGGTATACAAAATCTTCGCTAAGTCGAATACTCTCAAACCGTTGATACAGCTGTGGACAATATTTAAAACATCGTAGCCTGTGAACAGGCTTCTTTTTGGGGAATTGGGTTAGGTTAAAATCGGCGAGCGAAGCGAGGACTGGGGAAGGGGGAAGGGCCGCCCTCTCCGCGCTCGGCTCGCTTCGCTCGCCGATTTTAACCTACCTTTAAAATTAACAATGCATGTTGACAACGCGAAGAAAATTTACGTTACACTAAATTAACGCGAATTTTTCAAAAGTTAGGTTTACATGCATTGAATTAACGCGAATTTTTCGATATGCATCTTGCTTTATTTACTGCGATTTTCATAATTCTGCAAACTCGCACTTTACATTTCTGAACGCCAAACTGCGTTTTGGCTTCCATCAATAAAACCTTCCAAGACAAGTGCACGGATGTTTCTAAGCTTTTTTTAAAGCCGAAACTTTGGTTTTGAAGCCTAACTAGACCCTATCAATTCAAAAGATCTTTCAAAGCCTCCGTGAAATGTGACTCTGAAGAGCCAATAGAGGAGTCATGAACTAATAAGGTTTTGTAATGAAATATAGGTGCTTTTAAAATAACAATGTTGTAAAATAGCGTGCATTAAATTTACATCGACATTAATTAAGATACATTAAATTAACGCGAATTTTGTAAAATCGCGTTAATAAAGTGCATTGTTAATTTCCTATAATAAGGTAACCCAATTCCCCAGGCTAAAAACATCGCTGTTTTCTTTGTGGTCAAAAACAAACTTGAGCGAAACAATAAGGACAGCATACGATTATTCGAATGGTCTTTGTCATCCACGACCGCTAATGTCGCTTATATAGTAACTTCTTCGGGAATTCGTACCAAGATTCCAAGATCAAATGGTGTTTCTTTTAGTGTGAGGGCGATATTCACCAAAGTCGGGATTTTATTTAGTTCATCGCAGCGAAAAGCATAATTTGTGCAGGAATTTGGACTTCAGAGGAGAGGGGGAGGAGGGAAAACACATATCACTGGCCGCCATCTTTGAGGGGAAAGTTCGGAGGAACACATATCACGGGGAAACACATATCACTCTGACACCGCCGCTCTTCCGAGTCCGGTCTCTGTAACCGCAGGGGCATGCTCCCCGAGTCCGAGCCGAGGTAATCCGAGGTAATCTAAGGTCTTTCAAATGGTATTTCCTAGTTTTGAGACCACTTTGGAGCAAAATTAAAGGGTCTTCTGAACAAACATTATACACTTACTACTATACTATACAGTCTCGGGTTCGTATATTTATATAATCGTAAAACGTCTCGTTAATATCCTATCCACACTGATACGGACATGCAGGCAGATAAATAAATGGATACTTCAGAAAATGAGCACAGCGTGACTCCATTTAACGTATCTTGAGTGACGAGACTTGAGAAAAAACAAATTAACAAGTACTTCAGGATACAAAGTTTGAAATCTTTTCCTCGGCTCTTCCTGTCTTCTATATCAGCTATTCTTCTTGACACTAGATTATTGAGATCCTGTTAGGGGGGGTCTGAATAATCCATAATCCTGGATAAATTTTGGAGATAATCCGTATCCCAATTTTGTGAAACAAAATATCCCTAAAATAAAATTCTAAAACAATCTATTTATAGCAACCCCTAATAACCCTTTTGTGTCACGTGAATTGACTTACGTAAAGTATATCAGGCATGTCAAGGGTTACAAAAAAAGCAAGTGACACACTCGAACACCTACCCCGCGGCCTGGCCAGTACCTTACGCATGCGCACAGCAATATCACCCGGGCAGTGGCAGCCATGGACAGCTGTTTCGTCCTGGTTAGGACTCATCAGCATGGCATAGCCAGGCAGGGTCTTTTTTTTTTAATAAATAAATAAATTTATTTATTTGTATCAGAGTCATGACTCAAATTTTACAATAATTGAAATCTTAAGGTTTAAAATGTAAATAAATATGTAAGAGAAATGATTGGGATCACTAGAAAGATCAGAGTTCGAGCCTGTCTAGTAATTAATTACAATGAAACTATTGCGAGAAACCGGAGACCAGTGATAAGCACCGGTAACACGAGATCCACTCCGCGAGGTCCCGCGAGCGCGCCCGACCCCGGGAATACTGGCCCAGCTTTTTTCGTATTTTACTTAAAATTTACTGACACACCGATAATGCTGATCCACCTCTCCATACGCATGCCGTGGGAGGACGGCCGTGCTGTCCCCAGCCAACAGCTACCACATGTGTTGTGTGGAGCTGGCGCTGTTTGCATCCGCCTTGGCAGTAAAGTGGCGGAATCGATGATCTTATGTGAGACCCTGCCTGGCTTAGGGCTGTCCACAAGTTGCTCCAATTTTCTCAAAAAGTTTCTCAAACGTTGCTCCAAAACTCTAAAAGTTGCTCAAAAGTTTCCCCAAAATCCAAAAGTTGCTCAAAAGTTGCTTTCAATTTTTTAGTGTAAGAGATTGATTAACAATTTAAATAAAGATTTAATGAATAGATTTAACTTTGCATAGATATTATATACATAATTATATCATACTGACTCATCAATATTGTAAGACTGAGTCTCTCTCAACCCAAATCATAAAAATCTGATTCTCTGTATTGGCTTTCTATTACGATAACCACGTGACTGTATTCGAACAAAACAAACTTTGCTAATATGCTTATTAAATATATAGAGGTTACTTCACGGTTGGTGAGCGCGTACGATTTTTATTCACGAGTTGGGAAGAATCACAAACGAACGAGCGAGGCTTTGCGAGCGAGTGAGTTTGTGATTCTTTCCAACGAGTGAATAAAAATCGTACAAGCGAACGAACCGTGAAGTAATTTGTTTATTATATGCATACTGAGATTTACACAACAGAAAAACGAGACGAAACGATTAAATTATCAACACTTTAGTAGAAGGGTTCTTGGTTTATTGTCAGACTCAACTTTCAAGTGGAAAAATTCACCGAATTCACACATCTAACAAAAATAACCACGATAATAATTTATCCAAAACTAAAACAAGACTATACATAATAAGACACTTTACGACAAAAACAAAGCAAGTTTGCGTACCTGTGTTTTGAAGTTTTTGCCGCTTTGATAACAACAACAAATGGCGAGAATTCAAACTTGCTTGCACGTTTAGCGATTTAATTAATTGCTTTTTTTAGCTTCTTTTAGCCTTATTCTTTCTCCTGTTAAACGTATATTTTCCCTTTCAGCAAAATCTGTTAAAGTTCTTTTCTTTAGGTCCGCAGAAATCCGCATTTTTCATTGAAGTGATGGAACTTTAAACCCTTTTGTCGCCATGAATGAATTTCTTCGAGGCCTTCAAGGAGGGCGAAGGCACACTGGATGGCGGGAATTCCCGTGTACGATTTTTGTCACTAGTGAAAAATGTCGTATCGCGATTCTGATTGGTCATACGATATTCTTCACTAGTGAGGAAAATCGTATGACCAATAGGATGGCTTGTCATACGTGAAGGGACGATTTTTATCTCATAGTTTTCTGGTGTGTAAATCTCAGTATGTATATAATAAATAAAGTTTCTCTGACATACACGAGTGTATGTGGTATAAAACCATAGTCTTTCAATATTTACATCTTTGCGGATGTAGTACAGAGCACTGTCCCTGTTGGTCAATGTTTTGCACCACCAGCTAGTCCACTGGGCTCCGCCATTTTGAATTTTTCAGCATATCCGCTGATAACCTTCGACTGCTACCACAGGCAGACCACCAGGGGAATAGTGTTTTTTGTTTACAAAAGATATTTTACGCAAAATCATGCATAAAAGCAACTGATGCTTTAAATTAGAACTTGAATGGGCGGTTTTTAGTTACAAATTGCCTTAAAAAAGCAACAAAGTTATTCAAAAAAGAAAAAAGTTGCACGAAATCCGAAAAGGTACTCGAAGGACTAAAAGTTGCTCCAAATCTGAAAAGGTGCTCAAAAGTTGCCGAGCAACTTATGGACAGCCCTAGCCTGGCTATGCCATGCTGATGAGTCCTAACCAGTATCAGTATCCAAGCTTTATGGCAGAGAGAATTGTAACTTAATATGCTATTCAACTTGTGGAGAGTTGAAGTTTGTCTCAGTCAAGGCTGTTATTTAAGCTTCCATTTGCTACGCTTTATGGCTGCGCGAAGCTCGCTGTTTATTCTAAAATTTTAACAGTCTACCGACTGCTTCGTTTATGCCACTATTGACCACTATTTCATTCAGGCAAGACCATGGTTTTGGTTCTCCCCTCGAACTTCATCGGTTCCAGGGTTTATATTTGCTAGTTGCTACCTTTCTGGTAGCAACGCATATTTTTGTTGAGAACGGTTAAACCATTCTGCTCGGCATAATTTTCAAGCTTACAAATTGCCCCAGTAACTTCGAGAAGGAGTGGCTCATTTAGCGGCTGCAACAGCGATGTGAGAGATGCCATTTTTTTTAAGCGAGTCTTTTGTTGACCTTTGATCACCTACAGTGAGTTCTCAACTACTCGCCATCTTCAGTATATTACCCAGAAGACTTAGCGACTGGCGACTACTACCGCGAGGCATCACGGGCTCGGAATTTTGACTAGGAGCACCGGAGGGGCCACTAGCCACTGGAGATAAATATTTGTCATTCTCTGTATGACGTTTACTTCTCTCATGACCTTTTATCCTTTTTTATGTAAAAAGCAATCTATGTGATAATGACCGATAATAATCCGTAATTTTAAAATGAGGACGCAAATAATCCGTAATCCTTAAATTTAGTGGCCAATAATCCGTATCCCTTCTCTAAAAACCCCTAATAATCCATAATCCTAAAACCCTAACAGGGCCTCGGCCTCATTATTGTCATTCTCTTTCATCCTGTCTTGAGTCTGGTTATAAACATCGATTTCGTAATCTTAAAAAATTCAGAAAAATGACGTTCTTCCCGACTAACTGAAAAGTGCTTTGATTTCAGTTTATCTGTTAACACAGAGGTAGCTGTTAGCACAGAGGTAGAAAAGGTTTCAAGCATTAAAGCCCGGGAGGGGGGGGGGGGGGGGGGGGTACTCAACAAAGTTTTGTACGGGGATGCTCCACCCCGAGGTCCAAACCCTTACCCTTTCATATACCGTTTTTGACATAAAAGGTACCCCTTTCATATACCTTTCATTGAAAATGGTATCCCTTTCATATACCTTTCATTGAAAATGGTACCTCTTTCATATAGCCTTTACGTGCGTCTGTTTGATATATTTTGAAAGGCCCTTTTTATAATACTTAAATGGCAATTTTCCCTACATATTATGCTTCAACTCGTGTTTTCGCTACCATTTCCTATTCTTCGTGAAATCCCTACCCTTTCACATACTTCAACTCGTGAAATCCCGACCCTTTCATATACTTCCAGACTAAAAAAGGTACCCCTTTCGGGCGGAGCATCCCCGTATAGCCCATTATAGGGAGTATGTCGCGAGGTGTCACGCAAGCTACAATCTTGAAAAACGTCCGATGGCTGTTTTTCAAGTTTACGCCATCATCGTCGAATCCATTCAATCCTGCAGTGCTGTGTTCACCAAATGGTCTCAGATTTTTCACATTTGTAAATAATCTATTTGTCTTGATTTTGGCCCGGTTGTTTTTACGATTCTGAAATCGTACGGCTAAATATCTCAATATGTACGGGCAGCGATAGAAATCAGTTGACCATGGAATGTCATGGACGAAGGTTCTTCTTCTCTGTTGGCTAAATATAGTACACTTCAGCATATTAACATGGTACCAGAGTCTTCGCTTTGTACTTATTTACCGCCACAGACAAAGAAAAGAGCGATGAAATTGTTGGACTTGAAATTGTTGGACTTAAATCAAAACAAGTGTACGTGACCACTGGTTCCGTTTCGAGTCCTGTTTCGTATCAGCGAACAAAAGAATTTTGACAGATGAAAGTGTAAATTAAAGTTACTAAAATTAGGCGAAACCTCGCGACATATTAAATAGATTTGGCTTCAAAACAGGACCGTGTTCCGGTCATAAACGAATTCTTAACGAATTTAGGAAGGATAGATCTTTCCGCAGATACCTCATTTTGGAAAATCTGACCAATCCTGACAGAGTTACACACAAAAAACCTTCTCACATTTTGGGCAAAAATTCACTTCAATTTCGCTATTTGCATACCACTGATTCCAGATTAAATTTTCCATTTTCCTGGAAAGTAAGCTAGCCAAAATTCCAATGGAAAGAAAAACGATGAAGTGGGCAACAAAGCACGTTATTGAAAAGAAAGAAAAAGGAAAGAAAGAGAGCGAGAAAGAAAGATCGAAATAGTTTCGCAAAAAAAAAAAGTCCAAATTTTGGCTTATGTGCATGCGCCGAAAACAGAAATGAAGCTTAATTACATCCATAAGTAGCCATAAGTAGCCTGTTCCAGGTGTTCAGATAGTGGGAAAAGCGCGAATAGTTGGGGAAGGCGCGAAGAAAAGCGAGCGAAAAAAATGCGGGGAATGTTCCAGGCGTTCACATCAGAGTTCGCTTTTCTTCGCGCCTTCCCCAACTATTTGCGCTTTCCCCACTATCTGAGCGCCTGGAACAGGCTAGAAAATAAGCCTTTTTTTGTTGCAAAACTCATTTCTAGCCATTTTCTTGCTAACTGGTAGAAAACTGGTCCAAAAAGGAGGATTGCGATTGGGTTAAAAATGCGGGGTTTTTTCAGCTACTAAAATGCCGTCCTTAAAGGGTTAAATTTGCTTTATTGCCTTAAAACATCTAGGAATTAGGAAGAAAGATCACCAAAAGTCAGTGATGAAAGCAAAAAATATTAACTAAAGAGACAAATAACGGCTAAAAAGGTCAAAATTCCACAATAAAGGAAATTTTGATTTCTTGACCGCCTTTCACGAAATCAAATTTGATGAACTGTAATCCACTTCCATCCTTGTAATCCTGCAGTTTTTCTCCAAACCACTGCTTCTGTTTTCATGTGTTTTGCTCTTTAGAATCTTTTTTATGCAATTAAATTGTATGTTTGGTGGCATTTGGCAATATAACATGGAAATAAGGTAAGCAAAATTGTTCTATTTCGGCGGGATAGTGCCCGGGGGGGACTCCCATATAAAAATGACGGGGGTGCTGGTAGGCCCTTTAACACGATCCATCAGGAGATCGTCTCAATTTATCTAAGCTTTAATCTTTGAACTCAATTGTGTAACTGGTACACTCAGTGCATCCCTTATGAAAATATCAGTGTGTTAAAGAAATTTAAATTAGCAGTAATCACAGATTAACTATTCGTATCAGTTTTCCTTCATTGTTTTAGAGCCACACTACACAAGCGGATCATGAGACGAAGACAAGGAAGTATCACTTAACGTCACGGTCAAATTTGAAGTACTGACTGAACAGGAAGACTTTACTTCTCCGGAAACCGCTTGTTGATTTACCCCCCCCCCCCCCCCCCCCCCCCCCCCCCCCCCCCCCCCCCCCCCCCCCCCCCCCCCCCCCCCCCCCCCCCCCCCCCCCCCCCCCCCCCCCCCCCACCCCCCCCCCCCCCCCCCCCCCCCCCCCCCCCCCCCCCCCCCCAATATCCGCTTGTGTAGTGTGGCTCTAAAATAATGAAGGAAAGGGTAATGAAAAGGATGAAATAAATGATGTCGGATTTCTCTGTTTCGATCTATTTTTCCTTACATTTCGATTCCTTTTGAGTCCTTACAAAATCATCATCAATCAGTGAAATGAAACCTTAAATATCTAAAATGGTAGAACTTTTATAACTACCCAAACAATAACAATGTTGACGCGTTAATTTGTTATGAGTGGACATGTCACTTAATACATTGCACAATGTTATGACCGAGTCAGACTTATCCCTTAATTTTTCCTCGCTTTCTTTTCTTTTCTTTTTTTTTTTTAATTTCCAAGCCACAATGGCAAAAATCTATACTTGAGTCTAACTTCACCCTACGGACACCTATTTATAACGGACCCTTCATTTAGTCCGGGCAAAAATCTCTTTATATCCTCTCACGTACGAACACTCCGTAATACCGACAACGAACTCCAAATTTTTGCCGCAGAGAGCAAATTCGTATAAACTTGATTGCCACATCGGAATGAATTATTTCAGTTTGTTACTTGGCTCCTTCCCTTCGGTGTCCGCTGATTAGTGAGGTTTAACTGCATTCAAGTTCAGACTAGCAAGCAAAACATGCTCATTTTCGGGCCAAAATCAGATTGAAATACAGTAATATACCCATTGTTGGCTAAAAACCATACTCTTTGCGGTCGCACATATCTATATACCCCCATTCCTGGTAAATGCCTAGCATACAAAGACTCTTGAGACTTCAAGCAGGGTAAAACTCGTTAAGTCGGATAAAATACATCTAGGCTGAAAATATAAGGGGGAACCATTAAAATTTAACAGAAGAACTTTCCTACGTGCTTTTTATAATATTCTGTTACTTGGTGGAAAATGTTTTTTTTTTTCAAATTTTAACGATACTGTAGTTGAGAATGTATTCCACATCATCCTATGACTGTAAAGACCTCTGTAAAGGTGAATTATAGCGAATGATATGAAAAATTGTGACGTGCCTTAGTTGATGTGTTAATGCACTCAACAATTCCTTTCAATTCCTTTCAATGACTGAATTATTTTATCAAACGCAATACAATTACAGACTTAAACCGGTTTGTATTCCGCGATGCAGGGCATGACCTGCATGTTGTAGATTTTCAAAACAGTCGTGCAAAAAAGACAGATGGCTTGACGCGAACAGTTAACTGGCACCTAAATAGCCACATTACAACTGTGCACGTAAATTCACGGAACACGTACACTCCGAACCAGGAGCCTGTTCGCAGGCTAGTAAATTTCAATGAAATGTTAAGAGGCTTAAAGAAGACATAGAAGAAGGATCAAAGGGCTTTAAGAGCCATCTTGTGAATACGAAACAACGTAAGACAGTTCTTGATGCTTTTTTTATAATCCTTCAACTTCGAAAAATTATCTATTGTTTCAGCCAGCAAGGCAGTAAACCGAACAAGCATATGTACAGTTCTTTTGTATTTAGTACTACGCCGTTTGTTTTGTCTTGTAAAGGGCAAGCTGGTTTTGTATTGATGAAAAATTGGGCGTTGGTGTGACCACGATGATTAACTGCTGTTTAGTTTGATATCATGTATTTAAAAACTAAGCAGAACGAAGTTTACATGGTTCATAACGGAGTTGGTGTGACTGCAGGCCATGACTGTTTAATTGTTTCATCGGTTTTGTGAAATCACTCTATGGAATTAAGGAAGATTATTTTTTGTCTTTATAAGCTATTTTAAATTTTAATAGTTAAGCATTTTCGTTTTTCAAGGAGGTTCAGAGGGCACGTGCCATCACCGATCCTTTTCAGTTTGTCGTGACGTAATATCGGAGGGTTATAAATTTTCGGGTTTGTGTTATATAGTAGAGGAACAATCGTTCGGATGATATACTCAACTCCAGTTTATCGATGAGGTTATCTTCAAAATTAGATTAAACAACACCTTGAGCCATCATTTTGTGGGAATGTATTGTTTTTAGCGAAGACAAAAGCTCAGGCTGGTTAATGATCTCGGGCACTTTTGGCCTTTCAAGCACTCATTTAAGTTCGCAGATTCAACTGTTTATATTCGAATGTTTTTGAGCAGGTCTATTGGTTCTTCACTTGGGATCTTTGATAAGGGTACCATCATGTTGGTATTTTTATCGATCGTCATCTCTTTGTTCTATGAACGTATATATAGTGCGATGTGCAAGTTAGAAACTATCATTGATACCGTAAATGACCTAAAATAAACGATCCATATCTAATTAACGCCCCCTTGAAATTTCATTTTCTTTCAGTAAAGCGGGACTTAACCTAAACGCCATTTTCCGCCACTTGACATGGCTTTCTGAATGGACTAGAAATATCTCGTTCACGTTTCAAGCAATCCAAAAACTCTATGCTCATCCCATGAATCTATGTTATGGAGTGTTTTGTAAATTTTTTGGTGATTTTGGGGGATAAGAAATATTGAAGATTTAGTGGAGTTTTAAAATTAGAATTTGTAGTTAATAATTAATAGACGGACACGGCATGGGCGTTAACTTGGTTGAGTAAGAGTACTCTTGAGAAACTCGGCGATGTTGGGTTACGAAATAATATCCATCAATTTTACGGCTGGTTAATGCTGATGCAGCAGCGCAGATAACTCTATTGTGTTACGTTAGTCGACCTTAATAACGAAATAACGACAACAGCGAAAAACTACCATCGACAAGCAGTGCTTTCATCTGTTTGCAAGGAAACGAAAAAAATCCAGCTCGGCATCTTCACACGGGACTTCAAACCAGTCATTTGAAAGTTATGCACTGCCGAGATCTCGAGGATTTTGAGATGCAAAAACTAAATTTTTTGGTACAAACTACGCCATATTAAAATAAAGACTAAAAAAGTGTTTTGTTGACGGATTTGGAATGCTGCATTCAAAATATGTAAAATATATACAAACTTAATCAATGCAATTTCTCAAATTAAATTAAAGACTAGACAAGCATCTATCTGTATTAATCAATACCTAGCTTTATTAGAATGACAATTTATAATTAACAAATTATTATATTACTATATGGGGACATTTAAAAAATAGACAATTTACAAAAATATCAAAAATATACTGTACACAATATTCTAGAGTGTTACTAAAAAGTAACAACTACAAATGGTAGCTTAAATGTTATCTCGGCCATTATAAAATGTCTTAAAAATTTATAAAAATTACTACAATAGAATTAATGTAATGAATTGTTTTTAAAAACTACATTTGAACCTAATGCATGGGTGCATAGAGATACAAAATTTCTCTTCAAGCTTTCACTAATATCACAAGAGTACATGCAGCGAACGAGTGAGATATCAGGGGCAGATTTACAAATTTCTGAAAGGGGGGGGGGTTGTACATCTTAATAACTTCCCATGTCATGGGTGTGGACCGCGAGTGTCGTAGTTATGAGCTTCTAAGGGGGTCTATTTCCAGCATTCCTGACTGAGACAGTCTCGAAAAGCGTTTGTGAAGTCAAGATATAAAATTTTACCATAATTTTATTCTATTATTTTTATGAACCACAAGGGAGAGACATAAAAAGTCAAACAAATTATAAAAAACGCCGCGCAAATGGGGGAGGGTTGTAACCCCTCCAACCCCTCCCCTGGATATCAAGCTGACCACGAGAAGAGAAATTTCTTATCTCCAAGCATTTTGTTTATTATTTAAACAACACTAATAACATAGTTTTAGTCAATTTTCCGAAGATTGCCGGAGAAGATCGGACGATGTTTCGATTATAGTCCAACAACATCTTTTAACTCCTTTAACAGGGCAAACAAGGTCGGTATAAACTATAAGGGCCGGTTATTGAAACAAAAAGTGAAATTTTGTGTTCCTCGCAGTGTGCTCTCAACTTACGCAGTTGTAAAAGCAACCTGAAAAAAAATTCAGGCTTGAACGGGATTCAAAGCCATGACCTTGCGATACCGGTGCAATGCTCTATCCACTGAACTATCAAGCCACATGGATAGATGGTCAATTGCGAGTTCGTTATATACCCGATGATAGTGAACATATATGAATGTGAATATATGATAAACATATATTTGAACTGCGGATAGACATGAGTGAATATATGTTAATCATATATTCACATTCATAAAACGGAAACCTGAAGTTTAGATGGTGTTTATCAAAACAGCGGTCAAAACCAATTTCAATCTGGCCAACTGTGCCTATTTAAACGTTATTCACTGTAAACCTTGCCCAGAAGGCACATAACACAGGCTAGAAAAACACTTTGTATACTTCAAATGACCCACTTATAAACAGATGTGAGGTCCATTAATTATCTTAAACCGCGGTCCAAGTTAGACTTTGTTTAAATACCCGGCCCTAAAACCTTCACTTCCAATAGTGAAGAGAAAATTGGTATCTTCACATGTGTTGAGATAATTCTTGTATCTCACTACAGTTTATATAATAAAAAACATTTCTTATGTCCCACCTTTTATATTTATCTATATATTTTTCATTTAAATCAGATTAAATTTGGATAGACATTTAAAAATAAAAAACAGCAAAAAAAAAAAAGTTTAACACAACGTTTAGATGTACATCGTTTTCACTACGAGGTTTTCGTAGTGAAAACGATGTCATGTCGTGTTTTTATAAGTCGGCAAAATCTGTGACGGTCGGGAAACGGCGAATTCTCCGAACGTCTGGGATTTCCCCGACATATGAAAACCAGGCTTTATAAAGGAGTCAGAGTCCAGTTGGCACTGCGGCGAGTTCCTCTTAATGATCGATCCGCGCCGTGTCCTCTTCTGAACTCTTCTGAAATCGTCAGTCTCCTAAGTCTATAATTCGTCTGGAATCCCTTCCATGAGCACTGTTCAAGGATATAAGATGTTTGCATTAATATATTAGTCTCTTTCACACTCAGACCTCCTAGATTAATTGTCCTATCAATATACGCGAATCTTTGAATAAACGCAGGTCTGACAAAATGGTACGAATTATGCCCCTGCCGAGCATCAACTCAATGGGTCCCTTCTCTTTTAGGAGTAAAAGGTGAAATACAGCACCTTCGATTGGGGGAAATTTGTCTGCAAACTGAATGCCAGGAGAACGATATATACAACCATAGTATATAGGTTAACATTGGACCAAATTATCGATTTTGTCAGAGATCAAGTTCGAAAAACAAATACTTACACTAGACCATGCGTTCTTTTATAACTCGAATTCAAGGGCGAAACGAGAAAATCAATCAGTTAGTTTATTTTCAAAAGTTAAAAAAATACATCGAGTTTGAAATCATTTTGAAAAAGAGAAAATGTAAAAGGAAATACACTCTTAGAGACAATTTCGAACAGTTATGTAAGATGGTTTGAGATGTGGCATTTTTTTTTCATAATCCCGCTTATCCCTGGGCTGAACTTTGTAAGCAAAAACTATTGTGATAAATAACGTTGTTTTAGTCAATTTGGTGCAATGTTTTGTAAAGAATTGCCATTAAGGAACTGTTGTGTGCTTATATATCGGAGGGGATAGTTCAAAGTAACAAAACATTATTCCGGTTGTAATGGGCCTATAACCAGGCAGTGGGGGGAGGCGGGGGGGGACTTATAAGCGGGGAACTTAAAACCGGGATTTTATGGAACATACTGTAGCTAAATACTGAACACTCTTAATTGTGGCTTACTTACAGGGTTCGTCATGAATAGGATCCAATGTAATTGTTATTGTCAGTATTAGGGTTACGTCGTGTGCCAGATCAGCTACCACCACAATGATTATCATAATGTATATTTTACTGGTGTCGGCAATTCATTCGTGGGTGATACCTAACAGTTAGAAAATAAACAACACTGTAAGAATGTTTGCTTTGAAGAGATATCAGAGTACCGGGCCTTGGCAAGAGTTTTTCTTTGTGGGGGAAAATTGTATAAATTGATAATAATATGCAAGTTTTGAGAATAACTTAAGGATTACTTTGATTCAGTAGTGGCTAGCCTGCTGACGTACATTTCGTCCCTGTCAATGGACTCTTCAGAGAACATTCTTGTTTTGCACACTCGTTGAGCATCACGTTCATATAATAATATAACTGGCAGCAATCAAAGATTATGGAGACGCGTTCGAAGGTTTCCGGCGGAAATGAGCCCCTGAAAAAAGCAATAGGGGCAGTCCGGACACCAAAAATTTTCAAATTTTTCTGCATGCAAGGCACAGAGTAACCAACCCGAAATTAGGATTGCGTTCTTCGAACGCGATAATCAAGAAATAAACAAGTAAACTGTAAACTACTAAATTAAAGTTGATAAAATGTTACTTGGAGTTGTTTCTTGCCTTTTTACGATATTTCTTCGCAATTTTAGTGATTTACATTATTTTATATACTCAGTAGGGTGAAGGACTTAAATTACCTTCAAAGAACTTAAATAAAAGGATCTTAAAGGGACGCTCCCGCTGAAATAACGAAGTTTTGTTTACTTAATTTCCATGCTACATCGCCAATTGCCACCAAATATATTACTAAGTTGCATAAAAAGATTCTTTAGAGCAAAATAGAAGCAGTAGTTTGGAGAAAAAGATCAGGATTACAAGGATGGAAGTGGATTACAGTTCATCGCTGATTTTGATTTCGTGACAGGCGGTCAAGAAATCAAAATTGCCGCCGTTCTGATGGACTTTTGCAGACTCGAACCGAGTCACCACTTATTTATTTTATTCGCAAAGGAATATGGGAAGGAAAATTGACACGCGCAAAGGCGCTTGAAAGGAGGGAGAAAAAGTAAGCGAAAGATACTTCGGCCGGAAGCACGACAGCACACTATAATTTCGAGCATGCGTGGGTCCAGCGGTTTCATAATAACTTCAATATTCCTTATTTCTCTTAATTTTACAAATCCTTTGAGAAAAACTATTTCCTCCCAAACATACCCCAAAATCACCCAAAAAATAACAAAACACCCCATAACATGGATTCATGAGTAATCTCGTACCCAGATCTCCCACGGTCAGGCGGAAGGGAGATCTCACATTTCTCACATTTTCAAGTAGTAGTAAATTTTAAACATAAAAAGTTTGATTGGATTCATTTTATCTGTCTCTCAACTGTTTTTTCATTAAAGCCACGTGTATCTCGGTACAAATGCCAACCACCTGTGGCCTGCATAGTGGGCTCGCTTAAATGCAGCAGTTACGTCGATGAGTGCACGCGCGAGAGGCTAAACATTGAAAACTTGTCATTCTCTTCCCCAGAGCATATTGGAAAAATAAATAAAAATGTTTTGCGAAAGTGTCAAGTTAATTTCTTCAACGACGTTTCGGGCTTGGCCCTTCATCAGGTTGATGACCGTTATTTTGAACGCGACTTGTTTTATTTGAAAAATTATAATAGCGCGCTAAGAAAATAGTGTATGAGCGCGCGCAGTTCAGAGGAAATGGAAAACCGTGTTGAGCCCATGCGGTTGCATGGTGCCCAACTTGAAGATGGTTTCCATTTCCACTTGCTTCTTTTTGAGGTTGGTTCCGGTACATTACCTCAGTCCCCTGACGACGATGTTTATGTTCAGAAGCAAAATATAACCTGCTCAAAACTCTGCTGTACGAAAAAATTTATATTATACATGTATACCTGCCAACTTTTTCCGAGTGATGGACGTGAGAATTTTTTAGTGGGAGTGCCAGGATTTCCAAAGGCGACCCGACCAAATCCGAAGAGAACCCGATCTATTCCGAAGATGTCCAAAGATGTCCGAAGAATTCGGAAGTTTCCATGGACCTCAGACCTCTGTAATTGTAATGTTCAGAACGATGACAACCTACAAAAAAGTGCCATATTTTCATGAACGTAACTATATTTTTAATTGGTTCATGCGATCAGTTAAGGCTGATAGCTCAAATCTGTAAGTCAGGCGTGAGAAATTGCTCAACAGGCGTGAGTAGGCGTGAGATCGGAGTTTTGGACTCGCGGGCGTGAGACTCACGCCTAAGGCGTGAGACTTGGCAGGTCTATACATGCCTTTTTGTTTCTTTTGTGACATATTTGATGAACATTTTATATAATTTGTTTCTTCAAAGAACAATATTTTGAACTCTGGTTTATGTTAACATGTATATCATTCTACAGATACTGAAAAAATGAGATAGATATAGATACAGTCAAACCTCTTTTATACGGACACTGAAGGGACAGGGATAAGTATCTGTATTATAGGAGTAGAGTTTGTATGAATTTTGGTCTCCTTTGGACCAAAGAAACAGTCCTTGATAAAGAGGTATGCATAAGGAGTGGTTTGACTGTACATATTTATGTAAACACACAAGGTAAAATCACTTTTTTTTTTAAATAATTTACTTCAATAATTACAAGCTTTTACATTTACATTTGCATAGGAAAAAAAAACAAGTTAACAAGATAACAGACAAAAGCAACAGGGTAATAACTGTAGATAAAGGAAATAAAGTAAAGAAACATATAAAGTATAATTACAAAACATTGAATTGATGCTCAAAACGTGGTGTTCGAAAATCAAACATAAAAGAAAAAAGTGTCAGGCTTATACCGGTAGTAACTGCTTGGATATGTAAACAGCGAAAAGGGGCTGAGAGATATGGTAAAAAGAAAACCTATCCCCCCCCCCGAAAAAAAAAACGGAGCTAGAGATGAAAAGAGCAGCAATGTACTGTGAAAGAAGTTATTTTTAAAAAATCATCAAGAAGTGACCATTTTTTTAGAAGAAAGCTACCTTGTTTTGTTTCTATATCATATATAGATTTCGCATGTCGGAGAAAGCCCGTCATACGAGGTAAAAGTTCTTTTGATTTGCGAGAGCCAGATATAGTGTCTAGCTAGAAGGAAACAAAGATTGATTTGTCTCTGGTGTTTTGAAGAATCTGGTCTCAGCTCAAGTGCAACAGTGTTTTCTATAGAGTAATTTTCGGGAATAATTTTATAACATTTTAACCTTGTTATGTTTTAAAAAAGGTTGTTATCATTGCTTCTTACGTTGCAATCTTTAAGCCATTTGTGCTGGCTTTGGAATGGAGCGGAGCATTTCATTGCAATAAATTTGTTATACACAAACCTACTTGCATTTGATGATTTTAGTAACTTTGTCGAGAGGCTTTCATATTCAGGGTCGTTGTTAAGTTGGAAATTAAGGTTGCATTTTTTCCTGAGAGTATTTAGTACAGGAACTATTCCATAGTAGGTTAGAGGCCTTACATTTAGATTGTATTTTGTCTTGACTTTAGATAGAGTAAGGAAGTTATTGTTGCAATCTTTTAAGTGTTTGACCTTTCTTATACCTTTCAGCTGCCATTTTTTTAGAGAAAATAGGGCGTCCATCAATTCTGATGAGGGAATTGTGCCATAAGCTTAACTCTTGAAACTGGCTTTCGGAGGTTACACACTCTTCAAAATTGATTTCTGATCAGATTGAGAGGATTTCTTTTATAAAACTGTCCGACGTCTTAAAAACCTTTTCTGTGTCTTTCTTGTTGAGATTGCCTTCGAAAAGTAAACTGTTGCAAAACTTTTCAAGTTCTAGGTCAAAGAAAAGTTTCCATTTCCCTTTGTTTTCTAAATCCAAGTATTTCTTAATCCACGTGGCCTTGAGCGATTTATTAAAAGACTGGATGTCAATCATTTTGAGACCCCCGTCTGAATAGTCATTAATCAGTATGTTTCGTTTGATTTTGTCTCCTTTTCCATTCCAAATAAATTTATAAAAAAGTTCGTTTACCTCCTTAATAATATGATCGTTTGTACACAAAGGTGTCAGAATGTAGACGAGTTGGGAGACCACTAAGCTTTTCAAAACTGTTATTTTTCCAATAAGAGTTAGTCTACGTAATTTCCAGCAGCTCAATATATTCTGAACTTTTTCTAGTTTTTCTTTATAATTTAAGCTTACTGTTGTTTTAGGTTCTAAAGAGAGCCACACGCCTCGAGTTTTAACTTTAGTTGTTTGCCATTTAAATTTTTGTTCCGGAAGTAGCACTTCACCTTTTCTGCTATTTTTTCCAATCCATAGTGCTTCTGTTTTCTTGTTATTGAGTCTGAGACCAGAAACTTCACTGAAATCGTCTAGTAACTCTATAGACGCCGTTAAAGATTCTTTTGATCCATCTAATTTATAACTTTTGATCTAGAGTGATCCTTTAGTAAAACAGACAGGTAGTGGTTGAAATAAAACTCTGTAAGCTTTGGCAGCCACTCAGACTCCCATTTGCTTTTCTTAAAGTAAATTCTTTGCACAAACAATCCATTTAAGCCAATACGAGGATCTGTCAACAAAGCAAAGTCAAACCATTCCATTCCTGATACTCCTTCTTGACCCTGGACCTGATAAAAGTAATTGTAGTTTTCATCCAGCTGCAGATTGCCATCTTTTATTTTGAGGCAGAAAGACTTCTTCTTGCCTTCTTTAGGAGTTTGCCTCATTTCATATGCTTCCATGGGTGTCATGCCTTGTGCTGATTCAATACATTTCACCTCCAAGCCACCAGTTGATGGCCTGGCATTGGGAGCATAAACCAGCCTGTCTGGAGAAGCTCCTAACCATGGGAAGTGTGGATTAATAAAAAGTCTACAGTTAAAAACCTTAGTTCCAGGAGAACCATGTGAATTTTGATACCGCACGTAAAGCTGAGCAGCCACATGTTCATTTTCTTTACCAAATCTAATGGCCTTCAAATGAGACAAAGAATTACAAGTGGTAGATAGGTGGTTTGTGAGCTTTCCCAGAGTCAACAATGGAGACATGTAGTGTAGTTCTAACTTTTGAGTCTGTTGATGAAATCCTATGGTGTGACCATTCAAATGAAACCTCTTCAGCAGTACTTTTGCATGGTACCATTTGTTCTAACTTTTGAGTCTGTGGATGAAATCCTATGGTGTGACCATTCAAATGAAACCTCTTCAGCAGTACTTTTGCATGGTACCATTTGTTCTAACGTTTGAGTCTGTTGATGAAATCCTATGGTGTGACCATTCAAATGAAACCTCTTCAGCAGTACTTTTGCATGGTACCATTTGTTCTAACTTTTGAGTCTGTTGATGAAATCCTATGGTGTGACCATTCAAATGAAACCTCTTCAGCAGTACTTTTGCATGGTACCATTTGTTCTAACTTTTGAGTCACCATTCAAATCAAACCTCTTCAGCAGTACTTTCGCGAGGTACCATTTGTTTTTTAATATTTTTCAAAATGAAATTTGGGGTTTTTCTTGAATTTTGATGTTTGGCACTCTTGGGAGTTAAAGGGTTAATAATGTTTCCAAAATTTGAAGATGTCAATCTTAGCTGTCTTTGTTTAAACCAAAGCTTACTACTTGATTGAGACCTAGTTGCTTTTTCAATCTCCAAGCACTGATTAATTGAAACCTTGACATTGTTACTGTAGAATTCCAAAGCACTATCCTTGAGGGGAGGTATTGAAGGAACTCGTACTGGATAGATAATGGGGGTTGAAACATGTTTTCTTCATCAAATGTGCTATTTTCACAGGTTAATGTCACAGGTTCCAAGGGGAGGTGGCTTTCCTTGGGGTATTCACACTGTTCAGCTGGTTTAATCACAGGCAACAGCCTTGTGTTCTCCTCAGGTGCATTTTCACATGACGCTAATGTGAGATGTGGGAGAGAAACATTTTCAGAGGATCTTGAGGCAGGATGATGAGTGGCTTCGATGTCAGTAACATAACTGGGTAGCAGTCTGGGGTCATCCTCTTTAATCTCATTTGGTAGCTCATGGGTTTCAGCAAAAGCACATTCAGGTTCTGAGCACTTGCTTTTTAGCAGGTAGCAAACAGGTGTCATGGATTTGTCATAGTTGGCTGCAAGTATCGTCATTTTCAAGTGTTGCTTGCTGAGCTCACGAGCTTCTTCACTTACATGGTTACTAGTAACTCCAAAGAATTGCTCTGAGACTGAGGGGGTTGCTCTAAATTTCTTTGTTGGAGGCTGCTCACCAAATCTTGATTTATAAAAGTGGATTTGTTCAATGGTTACTGGATCAACAGAGGTACCTGAAAAGAAGACATCAGATTTAAAAGTATATCATTTTAGTTAGTTTCTTTCTTTATTCATATGCATCTGCAACTTTATGCAGTCTGCAGTCATTCTTCAAAAGTCGGGGAACAACAATTTGTTCAAGGAACAACAAATCAACGGAACTCTTATTGTCATTGATATAGATGAAATTGATACAATTCATTGACACAAAAATGAGAACCCTGGGTTACACTTTTTGTCAACACCAAGAAAAGTCCACACCAAAGTCTTTTGCCCAAAAAAGTCACCGCAAAACTCCTAACCCAAAAAAAGTCCTCGGATCGCAAATTTCAAAACCCAAAAAGGGCTTCGCACATCCCTGTCACGATTATATCTGAGTACCCCCCCCCCCGGGGAGAAAATTCAGTTTTAGTAACACAAGTGATTGAAGTGCCCAGAGACTAAGTTTAAGCATCTGTGTTAGAGATGTCTGCTTAAAGAGGTGTTTTTTCAGGGAGAGTTGACTAAATAAACGGCTGAATTGATTCCACAGAATAAAAAAAAACAGGCTTGAATGTAAATTCAGTACAACCTTGTTACAACAAAAGAAAGATAACAAAGTCTGCTATACTTTTCTGAATTGAGTACAGAATATTTCTAAAAGGACAAATTTGTTCTAAATTTTACAAATTATTTGTGATACTTGCCCAACAGTGCAAGTGCAGTAAGCATACACAGGCTTGCTGGTATCCTTCTCTAGCACTATATACACAATCTTTGTTTCCTCTGGATCTGTGGAAAACGATGGATTGCAGCATCCCCAATAACGCCCACATGGTTGGATATTTTGGTAAAGAACAAACCCTGAAATATCAGATCAAAATTTGACAACTTTAAACTCTGACTGGAGAAAATTGTAGACTTCTCTAGATAGCTAGCTTTAAAAATACCTTAAATAAAACGAAATCAAACCCTAAAGTGAAACAGAAACATAAGATTGCGTTACAGACTTTAAAATAAAAACAATAAGTTTCCCCGACACTGAGATGACACAGGTACAGGTACAAGTGAAAACAAAAATCACCACAGTCAGGGAGTCGTACAGTTGTATAACATGTATCGCAAGTGATTTGTACAAATATCAGATGCACATGAACTGTCTATTAAGTTTTGTTACACTTAAGCTTACTGCTTACTTTACTGAGTGAATTCCCTGTTTGTGCTGCCAAGCTCGAAGAGTCTTGTACTTTCGCACATCTGTTTGGCTGTATCCAACACCAAGCAAAAATTCCTTTACAAGTGCCTCATCCATTAGCTGCGGGATAGAAAGCAAGCTTTTCTTCCAGTCTATTAGCTTCTGGAGATCGGCAATCGAAGGTATTTTCGAAGTGGAGATGTCGACCTTCACTTCATCAACACCATTCGAGTCATTCTCGGCGGCCCTTGCATGATGTTGAGATGCCCAGTGCATTGCAAACAACACTGATAAGAGCTTTTTTTCCCAAAACGTTTCTCTATATCAACACCTAAGTTCTTACAATTTTTTTTCAACTTGACCTTCCCTAATTTCGACACGTCTTTGAACGATTTAAAGTTTGTTGTGAGACGCCAGTCCTCCACACATGTCCTCCACTCTGGCCGCCATGTTAGTTTTTCTGACCAAGGCGCGAAGCATTGTGGGATCGTGAAAAAACAGAGAAGTGACTGCAACCTCGTACCCAGGGTCTCTCTTCTTCCCGCTCCCTGGAGCGAGAGTCGGAGCGAGAAGAAGAGAGACCCTGGGTACGAGGTTATTCCGCTTGACTGCTCACGCGCATTAGAGTGATGCGAGACTTACACACACAGATGGACTGACACATATGGTTGCAGTGGTTCCGAGGAGTTGCGAGACTTACACACACAGGTGGACTGACACAGGTCACACAGATGGTTGCAGTGGTTGCGAGGAGTTGCGAGACTTACACACAGATGGACTGACACAGATGGTTGCAGTGGTTGCGAGGAGTTGCGAGACTTACACACAGAGATGGACTGACACAGATGGTTGCGGTGGTTGCAGTGGTTGCGAGGAGTTGCGAGACTTACACACACAGGTGGACTGACACAGATGGTTGCAGTGGTTGCCAAATGGTTGCAAAGATTGAAGAGGGACTTGCACAGGTAGAGCGACACAAATGGTTGCAGTGGTAGAGAAGAGAAGAGAAACATACACACGTGTTGTGACACGGACGGTTGCAATGACGGAATTAAGGAGAGTTCAAAGGCTTATGAGAACCTGAGCCACTGAAATGAGAGGTAATGGGCTAGAATGTTTTTTCTTTTTCTTTTTTAATAATAACTTTATATAAATAAAGAAGCAGCAACTGTTGTGTATGTTTAGGTGCACGAGCTGTATGGCATTTTAATTAACCTATTTTTTACTCAGTGTTTGCTTAACCCTGTAGTTTATGAAGCGACTGGCTGCTGCGTATGCTAGATGTGTAACCATCTTAGTACGGTTAAAATCACACGTCAACACTCTTCAGCGTTCACCTATAAGCAAACGGATTGTGCGTATTAGCCAATCACTTTGCTACTTCAACCCTTAAATTATTTAGAACTTAGTTATTTCTAATTATGACGCTTTACCACATTTACCAATTTGATGCATGATGTCATTCACTCGTCATTTTTATTTGCATGTGTCGTGTTTTAATGTTGTACAAAACCAAAACAGACTTAAAAATCAAGCGCTGAACCTCGATTACATGGTTGCCCAAACTATATTTCATAGCGCGGGTCGACTAAACAAACGCCAATCTTCCGAAATTGAAGGATTTTAAAGTCTTAAACAGCAAGTCCCAGCTAAGTGAATTAAATTAGTGCTTTTTTCAATATCAAATCCAACCATCAAACCAGGAAGTTGTTTGATCTTTGTAAATTCTGTTCTTCCTTAAACGTTAGCATACTGATCTTAACTGGTAATGTAAGGGAGATTTTTACTAATCTAGAGGCTAGAGCCTTTAAAGCTACCTTAACGTCAAATTGGTCGCCAGTTCTTGATATATCTTCTATCTCGGTTTTTCTTCTCAATAAGCCTGTTTACGGCCTTCTTTTTGGAGTTCGATAATTCTCCATGTATAAAAGAGTAATCAAGTAAATCTGTTAGCAACTGGCCAAGCGAAATTCTGAGGTGAGGCCATCGTTTCCAGGCGATTTGCTGCCGGGAACGTTTTTCAGGGCAGTAAAACGCTGAATTCACCATTCAGTTGAATTAAGAGGTTGCCCTCGCAGATAACTTTTAATTTAGTTCTTAAGTTAGCACAGGTATGTATTGGTGTCGTCGAGGAAGCTGGAAAAAATGTTATCAGCGCTTGTGGAATCTGTTTAGGTGTAAAGGATTTGTAAAAATTCACAGTTGGTGCAATTGCGTGGCTTCCAACGGTTTGAAAATGACACCCGGCATTTTGGGCGGGAGCCTTCACCACGATTAGTCCAAGACGTCGCCATATTTTACTCGTGTGCCGACCACAGGCACGATTTCGAAACAAGCGAATCAAAGAAACTTTTAAACCACAAGCGCACTACATAAATTTGGGACCTTTGAGAGCTATTCGACCGTTCGGCTGCAAGCGACGCTAACAGCACAGATTGAGCGCAGGCGGTGTTGGACACGCTTCGCGCCGCATGCTGGGAGAAATACAATCTTGACGTTATTTGCATCTTGACGCCGACCAGTCAACGTCTCTGCTCTCCGTGATTCAAAGACGATTTGAGATAGATTTCTTCACTTTCTTTGAGAAATTACTGCGCTTCTTCGTTTTATATCTTTCTCTAGCCTACTGGCTATGGGAGATGTGCATTATGCCTATAAAGGGCCGAATTTATTGATGAAAGCCCCGATCGCAACGTAACCGCTGCGATCGCCAGCGCTCTCGCCTAATCGCGGGTTTATGGCAACGAGGAAGGCAACATTACCGTCGGTCAATGCTTTTGCTAAAGCTTAGGGCCGACCAGTTGACTTTTGAGGGTTGGGGGGGGGGGGGGGGGGGGGGGGGGGGGGGGGGGGGGGGGGGGGGGGGGGGGGGGGGGGGGGGGGGGGGGGGGGGGGGGGGGGGGGGGGGGGGGGGGGGGGGGGGGGGGGGGGGGGGGGGGGGGGGGGGGGGGGGGGGGGGGGGGGGGGGGGGGGGGGGGGGGGGGGGGGGGGGGGGGGGGGGGGGGGGGGGGGGGGGGGGGGGGGGGGGGGGGGGGGGGGGGGGGGGGGGGGGGGGGGGGGGGGGGGGGGGGGGTTGGGTTAGGTTTGGGTAAAAATGTTTTCCCAAAACCTCTGGTGGTGGAATTTTTTTTCCTGACAAGGGTGTCGAATCTTTTTTCAGCGTTGTACGCCATGCAAGATTTTTTTTTTGAAATACAATTTTTTCTTCAAAATTAAGGATGTGTGGACATAAGTTTAACATAACTGCTTGCCTATAGGAAAACAACATTTAACACTTAAATGTTGGACTGCTCTGCGTAAAGTGCATGCCATGGAAATTAACATTATTAGAATTTTTGTTCTTTGGCTTTCAATACCAAGATTATAAATGTACCAATACTGACCTTTAATAAATGTAAACAAGTAACTGTATTTGCAAAGACCACCGTAACGAAATAGAAGCACCGGATCCTGTAGTAAGACTAGTGAAGGATCTAATCAGCTATAAAATAATGAAACGATTTGACAAAAAAGCAGGGCTAATAAACGGTACGGTCTTTAATAAATGCCCTTAAACTTTCTCCATTTTCTCTATCTCACTTAAGGTTAACTTTTTGACATCTGGCATAAATGTACACTGTAGGGAGAACCCACTCCCCTTGCTTTTACTATGTTCAGATGGTTATTTCCCTGAGAGATTGGTGTATAAAGATCAAAGCCACGCCGTATCATTTTGTCTTGAAATAACATCTGACCTGAAAAATGGTGGTGTAAAATAAGCTTGTCTTCCATCGAGAGCACTGAGAAGATGGAGACTGTAATGAATTCTGTTGACCCACCAACTTATGAGGTGAGGGAGCACTTTAGACTTTATATCTGAACATAGAAGCAATGAGAAGGGGTCCCCTTTCCCACAGTGTGCATGGTGAGTCCTGTTCCTTGACAGTGCATTTATTTAAGACCATCGTAGGTCATCCACTGCCCTTGGATACAGACCTTGCAGGTGTAGTGATAGCCTGCATAGAAGGTAAGGGCGTAAACGAAACAGTCGGCGCTAGACTGTCAAAATTGCCAACGGAGGTTTTAGTAAAAACAGCGATCTCCGCGCAGCTATAAAGCGTAGCGAATGGAAGCTAAAATTACAGCCTTGACTGAGACAAACTTCAACTTTCTACAAGTTGAATGGCTTATTAAGCTACAACTCTCTCTGCTATAAAGCTTGGATCCTGAAAATTAAAATAAAGCAAAGAGCTGGGCCCAGCGTGACATTAATAGCAGGAAAGACATTCACGGCCAACAGATCATTTCAAATCCTGTCATGTCCGGTATTTCAGAGAGAAAAGTTAGAGAAATTCAAACCTTTCCTACATAAAAATCTCCATGCCAATATTAATGTCATTAATGGCGAAAACAACACACCAACCGTCAGGCAACAAAGGACGCTAAAATGAGGTCAAAATCTAAAAGCGCAACACCACGGGAAACCACAACCGACAGACTTGACAGACTTGACCTCTTAGAAGTAGTCCGTTGCACGCGGCTTTTGAAAGGTTTTAAAACTCCGTCTAAACTAAAATCCTCCTTAAAAAACGGCTAAATGTAGAATACCCGTTCAAAACATATAGAAGGAGCAAATGGCATTAAAAACATGAGGTAAAGAGTCGTGCAGGCCTGCCAACCCCATTTTACACACTATTCTGACCTCGAGATATATTATAAAATTACCAATTCACATTACCTATTCAATACACTATTTTTTCCAATTTTAACGTATTGCTCCGAAGTTTGGGGAATCTATGATAAAAGTTATTATAGCCGCTGGGATAAAGAATCCATTGAGAAAACACATATACATTTTTGTAAGATGTGTTTAGGTTTAAACAAACGTTCACCAAATGTTGCATCGAGAAATGAAATCTCTCAATTTACAAATAACAATGAACATTTTCAAGTTCTGCCGGGATTCACCTTGAAAATCAACCCCCTGACAGCATCGCTAAACTCTGCTTAAACATATCGGATAAAAGTAAATCAGGTTTGATAAATAAAATAAATATTTTTTGTACACAACTTAATATTAACAAACAATCAGTTAACTTTAAAAACCCTTGTACTTTCCTATCCAAAGCTGAAAATAATTTGTCAAAACATCTAAAAAATCATCAGTTAAATTTGATAAGAACAAGTAAAAAACTAAAAATGAAACAAATTACTCTGAATTCATCAATCATATCCGGAATCCTGAACATAGATCAACATAGACGTGTAGCCTCCAAATTTAAGTTAGGAAATCATAACTTAAAAATTGAAACTGGAAGATTTACAATTCCCAAAACTCCTGAAGATCTTAGAATCTGTGATCACTGCAATAGAAATTCCGTTGAAAATGAAATGCACATATTATTTTACTGTGATCTATATAACGATTTGAGAAAGACTCTTTTTATTAAAATCAACGACCGAAATACATTATTTACAAATTACAATATCCATGATAAAGTCTGTTTACTTTTCAACAATACTGATTCACTTATCAGCAGGCTAACTGTTAATTTCGTTTTTCAAGCATTTGAAAGACGAAAGAAACATAATAATAATAATAATAATAATAATAATTAATTATACCATTCCACTATATCTTTATTTCCTTCAATTTAGCTGTTTGTTATTTTAATCGGTAACACCTGTACAAAATGGTAATACTGAATAAACTTTGTTTGTTTGTTTATATAGTAAAGGCGCTGTTACACTAAGAAATGTTTCGTGCAACTTGTCTCGCAATTTTGTTGCGACACAAGTTGCGTGAAAAATTGCCTAGTGTAACATACCCTGCAACTAACATTTCTCGGAATTTATTTGTTGCCGCAATCGTTGCGAGAAGTAACGTGTGTCGCAACGCTTTGTGCCATCACCCAATTAAATTGCTTCTTTTAGCGCATGTGCGTTGTTGTCTCGAAGACAAAATGGCGGCTGAAAGTGACTCTATGGCCACGACAGTACCCAGAATGAAAGACATTGCGAGAAACATAGCGCAGTGTAACACCCCTCGTGCAACTTGTCTCGCAGCACCGCAACGCACGGTTTTTAGTTGTTCGGCGAGACAAGTTGCATGAATCATTGCCTAGTGTAATAGCGCCTTAAGAAAATGTTATGCTTTTGAAAATGAAAAACAAAACAGCTGTATCTTTCTGAATGGTCTATTGCCTGTTAATATCACGTTCATGTTTGAATATTTCTGAGTTTTATTTACATGTATGTCTTTCTATTGTAATAATTAAATGCTACAATGTACTATCATGTTCCTGTTGGTCTTTTTTCCAATATTAAAATGTGTCTGTCCATGTTTATTTTTCCTGCATTATATTAAATAAAAATGGCAGGTCTTATAGTCAAAAAGAAGTTATTTATGGAAAACTTTACCCCTTTTTTTTTCAAAATATAAGGTAAAGGTAACCTTAGAGTACAATAATGTAAAATGCCAAAGCAATAATCTCAATTTTATCCAAGCTGTAGAGTGTTTTCACATGACGTCACGGCGGCCAAGTTGGTGTCCCAAAACAATAAAACGGCGGCCATATTGGTGTCCCAAGCTAATCCTGTGGGATTGAACTCTTTTCTAATGTAAACACTTTGTTTTGTTCATATAAATTAAGCATAGCTGCAGACCACGGGAGTGAAAACACTCTATAAAGACAAACAACAGTCATTCTTTCATAGCCAGCATTATAGATGGTCTATATGCTGTAGGTAAAATCTGGTATCCGAGGTTAAAGCAGTATTCAACCTGATTTCATCTGGAATTCCTTTGTTTCCTAACCCTAATCATGAATAAATAGTGCCTAGGAGACAAAGGAAATTCTGGTTTAACCTGAGAATGGATTTTAGCTGCAACATATACACCACACATAGCATCAAAATGTTATAGTCATTTGAATGTACTTTGATTTACAAAGTGTACAGAAGGTGACAAACAAATTCCAATGCATTGGCATGAAAAGACCTTGCTAGGATTTTTGTTTTCTTGGTCAAGATCAGTATAGGAATTTTTTTCCCCGAGGTATTTCCTTGCAGGATATTTTCCCCCAAAATGACTCCCCCTCCCCCCCCCCCCCCCCCCCCCCCCCCTCAAAAGTCAAATGGTCGGCCCCTTATTTATCTTTTGCCTAAGTTTACAACCGTCACGTAATTCTCGTTTTTTTTTTCATTTTTTTTTATTTATCAATATAATGGAAACTTACAAAAATACAATAAGAGACAAAAGAAAAATTCCATAAGGATAGTCCGTAAGAGTCAAAGACCCCATACTCAGACAGACCACCTAGCTATTAAAAAATTCTAAATCTAAATATTATACATAATAAATATATAAGGTTAAAGGAAGATATATTCAAATATATTGTATGTTTACAATTAATCAGTTAGTGTTCCTTAAGAAATTTGTCACACCACGCTTAAAACTTGAGAAACTAGAAGCTGATCTAATGTGAAATGGAAGCGAATTCCACATGTCTACAATACGATTAAAAAAACTAAACTTAAACGTGTTTGATCGAGCATAGTTCTTCTTTAAAGTAAGGCTGTCTTTTTCTCTTAGGGGGTACTTAGCAGTATCAGAATAGAATTGGACGTATGCAGACATGTCTATTGGCTGATTAGGTCTTTCGTAGATCCTACGTATCTATTACAGCATTATTGTTTGCGGTCTTTTTCAGTTTTTATAGTTCTTTTTTCTATTCAGCCTGGGTTGGGGGGGGGGGGGGGGGGGGGGGGGGGAAACAAGTGCCCGCGCTAAATTTCAACATTCATAACTTCTTTAATATGTATTCAAATGCCATCAAACTTTGTGACTTTTCCTAAAATTTATCTGGCAACAATTTAACATGACAATTTATTGATCACGTGACTTGATGTTTCCATGACAACAAGATTTTGACAGCCATGTTTTTTGAAATTTGCATATTTGTACCTTTGAATGAAGAAAAACAATGTTTATTGGTATAACTTTTCTATTTTTACGTCATTTAGCGTTTATTTATTGGTTTTGATTAATTTTGAGTCAATTTGGGCAGTTTTTAAGAGGTTTTAAAAAATTTCAGAAATCCAAGATGGCGGCCGTATAACTCATTACCTAATAACTACGTCATCGTCCCATTGTGCGGACCGCAAAGGAGACAGTTTTGGACGTACTTTGTACCCTCTAGGTTTCATTGTCATAGCCTTAATGTTCTTGAAGTTACGGGGGGGGGGGGGGGGGGGGTACAGAAACTCAAAAAAACCCAGGTTGAATAGGGTTAATATATCCATTCATAGCTTTATAAAAAAAGAGTACATAAAAAATAAATCGTCTTCATGTATGTTCTAGGGACAGTAGATTAAGCTTAGAGATACGAACTTCACAGGGAATTTATACTGGCATGAATCTGAAGAACCGTTTTCTCTCCAAGGAACTGGCTTCACAAAACAGTGAATGACATTTAAAATATATACCAGCTTGCTTTGTTTACACGGGATGTTTCAGAAGCGCCAAGGCAAGAAAGAAAGAGCCGCAGATTTTGCAGAAAGCCTTATGTCGCATTTTATTCTTTAGGGCAGAGTTTAATAATAATAATAATAACTTTATTCAAGTGTCAATAAAATACTAGCAGTTAAAACCAATTATTGGGGACACTATCTAAAATTCTAAAATATCAATTACAATTTACTTAAAATATTCTACACAATAACATTCTAAAATATCTAAAATATCAATTACAATTTACTTAAAATATTTTACACAATAACATTCAATTAAGTTCAAGAACTACACAGCGTGCAGTTTTTGCATGCATTGTTTAAAAATTCATGTAAATCCACTTTCCTGATGGCTTTCTTAAACACATCCAACGCAATATCTTTCTTGCCGTTTATACATACGAATTACAGCAGCTCACTGCCACTGGTAATTTCTAGGAAAATTGGAAGTAAAATGCTCTACTTGGTTGTATGTTCAATAATTTACTAAAAGCAGTCACTGTTGAACTTTATTTTACTAAAATTCAACCCTTTCTAAAAATACTACTTTCCAGTTTTAGATTGCAATCCCCTATTTCCTATTTGTGAATAGTCAAACGAGGTAAACATGCAAGTGTCTATGAAAATCAGTTCATGTAGTCAATGTTCTCACACACTGGCTTGCATGTTTCCCTTGCTTGACTATCCCACCGAATAATCCCTGAGAGAAATGAGACTATTTTGTAGTCTATATGAGACTAACCTGTATACATTGCTTATAGTAGTTGTTATATTTCTTGAAAATATATTCCTGAAAACATTTTGGGCCCAATAATTCTAATTTTTGAATCAGTTTCAATAATAAATCAATAATTATTATTGATTTAAAGCAGGTTTTACCACAAACCAAAAACCTTTAGCTTCTTGAATTCAAAATCAGTGTAATAAACAGAGGGGGTAAACAGAGAGGGAGCTGGGGTGGTGTAGTGGTGAGAGCACTCACCTCCCACCAATGTGGCCCGGGTTCGATTCCCGGCCCCGGCATCATATGTGGGTTGAGTTTGTTGTTGGTTCTCTCCTTGCTCCGAGGTTTTTCTCCGGGTACTCCGGTTTTCCCCTCTCCTCAAAAACCAACATTCTAAATTCCAATTCGATCTGGATAGAGGACCTGCATGAAAACCAGCTACGGCTGATGTGGCTTTCTTCTCTAAATATTTATTTAAATATTTTTACATAAAACAGAATTTGCCACACAATGTTTTCAGGACCTTCGCGAGAAATGTATTAAACAGATTACAAGTTCTTTTCCAAACTGCAAATAGACCTCATGACAAAGTCAGGCAATACTTCAAGGGCTCAATGCAAAAAGGGGCCGATGTGCTAATTTTTGGAAGAAAATACAACAAAACATTTTATTTTGGAGCCCTGGATTATGATCTACAACTTTAAAAGCTTTTGAAAGAGCAAACATTTTTGCATGCTACGTTAGTATCAAGCTCCGTCCTAACATATGTAATTTAACCATAAAAACTTTAACAGGCATCCCCAGACCATCACCAAAACTCCCTCAGAAAATATTTATTACTAAAATCATGAAACATCTCCAGATCATGACTCCTGTAAGAGAGTCAGAGAGATCACAACTTTGAAATTTATAATACATTTTTTCCCTGAATAAAGTTATGCAGGAAAATAAAGCAGGAAACGTTCCATAGAAGCAGCCTTATTTTAAGACGTTACATGTAGTAATCAAAACAATATATTTGTTAAAAACAATATATTTGTACACAACGGGTGAAGAGCCTTCGGGCCGTTTAGAACCTGAAAAACCTAGAAGAAAAAATATATTTATTTCAGGTAAAAGGAATCAGTAAAAAACTCGTATTCTAACAAGTTAGCGTGTATCAATCACGCGATCACCTCCCGTGAAATCTGACAAGAGAATATGTGACAAACGCGAAAAAGCTAAAACTTGAAGTCGATTTTTCACCACTAAAACGGCGGGGCCCTTTGAGGCCCCTGACCTTTTCTTAAGATTTAACTATTAAACTTTAATTCTGTGCAAAAATAATTCCAAATACTGACCAAAAGATGCAAAGAAATGGCAAACTAAATATCCATGTCACACATTAGTGGTAAACAAGGGTTTTGAAGACAACATGGTTTTCATTGAACAAATTTGATACAAAAAATGCTCACCTAAAGCTACAAGTTGGGATGTAGCTTGCCACGGTACTTCTTCTACTTCTTCTCTTTCAGTCCTCCGAAATCGATAAACTAAAACGCTCGATGAAACAAGAAACCAATCCAAGAACAGCGAGGTGACCTCAACGCAACACGAAGGACTGTAGACGACCGCCATTATTATCATTAAAGTGACGCGTGATTGGACGAATGAAGTCACGTGGACCGTGTCCAAAAGGGAATTGTGATTCTTGCAAAGATTGCAAAGGAAGCAGCAGGGAGCAAGGAAGAGAGCGACGTGAGACGTGGATGCTCGTCAGTATTTTCACGTTCTCCACAAAACCTACAATTTGATCATTTGATGTTGTTGTTTTTCAGAAAACGGCAAAGAAATGTACCAAAATGTTAACCGCACTTGCAGAGGCTTTCTTTTTGCTCATCTTCGCTGCTGCTGTGGCCGTTGTGGCCGTTGTGGCCGTTGTGATCGAGGTGACTGAGAGGTGAGGTGGTGCGATGGATGAATTCAAGGTAAGGTAAGCGTTCGTATTCGCAAATTAATCATGCCAAATTCGGGGCGGGGTATTCTGAAATCTAGCCCCAAATTCAAACTTATTTATGGTTTTCACGGCGGCCATGTTGGTGGACAATAGACAGATTTAGCAAAGACAACGCGACGTGAAATGAGGACGCGACACCGCGCGGAATAGTCTGGACCCGACTTCCGGTCTTTACATTCACGTTCTCCGGTCAAGGTCGCGTCGCGTTCACGACGGCATTTGGGTTGTTTTCACGTCGCCATCACGACGCGGGTGATTTACTGCCAAGAAAAGGCTTTTTTCGAGTTGAAAAGGTAGGAAAAGGTAGGAAAATTTATTTGGCTACCTAAAATTATCATTTTAGTTAAATATTTCATGTGTCCTCAAAGCCTATAACTTTTAAAAGCCGACAAAAACTTGTTGATACTGATTCGGTTTTGTGTTTGTTTCCTTAAGTTTTCATGTCAAGTATTTTTTTCGACTTTTTGTGGAAGAATGGTGCTGTTTTGCTTGATAAGTTTTTTATTCTGGAGAGATAATAAAGGCATGAATTTATTCTGCATTTTTAGCGGTTACGGTTTTATAAAATATGATAGAAAATCGCGGTGGATTAAATTACGGGGTTGTTCATTTTAGCCCAATTACAACAAAACAACAAATTCAACAACAACACGCTATAATTAAACTACTAACATAAGCTTAAGCCAAAGCTTAAAACGTTTTTTATATGTAGATTTAATAAGTTCACTGTTACATTTATCTTGCTTTTATTTTAAAGGATTTGATTGTATAATGAAAGGAGGAAATGGAAGTCCAAAAAGCGACGGGAAAAAAAGTAAGCATATTTTAGAACTTTTAGTGCGCGAAGTGATGAGCTATATTTTATCGCTCACTTTTTCCCATTTTTTGTGTACGTTAATAGTTTATGTGTACTGCTGTAGAAGTGAAACCTCCTACCAGCCTTGATATTTACACCATTTTAGGTCATAGAGCCTTGTACGTAGTTGTGATTTGTAGCCCATTCTTTCGTTTGATTTATGCTTAATTTGATCGGGTCGCAAGTATAAATACTCGGTAACAACGTTTTACCGCCCTTCGGGTATGATTTTTTTGTTTTTGTTTTTATAAACCTCGACTTTTTAGGCAAGGTGGAAAAACAAACTGTGAAAAGTCACATTTTGTGTACTTTCATACGGCATCGAAAACAAACTTGAAAGGAATCGACAATATTCCTCGCGCTTATAAAGCCGTTCATGGTATAAATATGTTGAAAAAAAATATATTGTCAAAATTAAAATTAGGATCGTCACTTTTCAGTGACAAACGACAAATATGTTTACCCAAAGTGTTTATCTGAAGCTTACTTTATAAAGTGTTACTATGATCAAAAATCGTGGAAAACTCATTTTTTGTTTTCGTTATCTGAAAAAGGTGTAATAAATTATTGACATTTGGTATTTTCATTCTACTCTAGATCAGTGATGGTGCGGACCGTGGCGGGGAAGGAGTGTTCATCAGTAAACCCGAAGGCAGGGAAAGGGGTATTGCATGGCAGGGTGTGGCAAGCAAATTGAACAGTTCGCCACAGTTCTGTGTCAATGCCCGAGCTGTAAAGAGATCAGTTTAATAAAAATTCATGTCCCAGTTTTCAAGTCGGTGTCGATGTGAACAAATGAGATGTCCTGTGGGATTTGCAAATTATCAAAAAGCAACTGCAGATCGACATTCAGCATCTTCCCAATTGTCGATGTCAAAGCGCCCAAACTTAGAATTGGAAAGGACTGACTAACCAAACGGACAACGTTCTACAACGGCTCATTTCAAAATCTGATGACTGTTGTCTTTCGTGCGCAATTAATAACATATTTTTTTTTATATTTTCCTTTTCCATTTATCTATCAACAGACTAAAAATACACGTAATGGAAACAGTGGATTGTTCGGGAAACAAATCGAATTCGAAAACATAATCGACGTCGCTGTCCGTCTTGTTTTCAGCTTGCTAAATCCCTTTTACCCGCAACGCAACGGCGTTGTCGACCCAGTCTTAATCTGTCACTCCTTGTGCGCGCGCCGTCCTCATCTCACGTCACGTTGTCTTTGCTAAATCTGTCTAATAACGAAAGATAACGCACCGTGCCACTTTGGTCCACTTCATTTTCTTACATGTGTCGGAACTCTTTGTAGAACGAGGTATGACACAATAATGAGATGTAAATAAGTGGTATTCTGTAGTATTCTGTAGTTTATTTTGTAGTTTAGCTGAAGAGTCTCGACTGACGGGTACGAGGTTTTCAAAATACTAGATGAGTTTAAGTGCCGCGATGAATCCGGCAGTCTGAAATTTCCACGAATATTTCGGGAAAATTTTCATTCGAACCTACTGAGAGTACTCGATTTCTGTGTGGAAACACCAAGCGACTTCTGAACATTGATGAACTGAATTGCACACTTCGCCCAGCACATGTTATAAATTTTCGTGAAAAAAACGGCAGGGTTTGGGCCAGAGCGCAAACTGGATCAATCGAGAAAATTAAGACAATAGCGGACTTTAGATTGGACTACGAGTACGAGTTTTCAAACCAAATTCGTGTGCCTCATATATATATGTTATTTACCGGCCGGGAGGTCCGTATAGGAAAAAACTGTGCCCGAGGTCTTGAGTACGGCCCGAGGCCGTAGGCCGAGGGCCGTACTCAAGACCGAGGGCACAGTTTTTTCCTATACGGACCGACCTAGGCCGGTAAATAACTTATTTATTTTTTTCCTACTTTAATTCTGCGATTCGCCGTGAAAATCATTCATGTACAGCTTTCCAAGAAATGTTTCTTACGCGCCGCGTACAGCTAAACTGACAGAACGCGCGCAAAATCTAAATTAACTCGGTAATCTTCACAACTTTCCATTCATAAACAAAAAAAAATTAATGTGCAAAGTGAACTCATTGCTATCAGTTTATGTCTCTTGGTAGAATAAACGGCTCTTGTGTTTGCCTTCGGTGAGGATTGCCTACAGCGAAGCCGTGGAAAGCTGAATTATAACTTTAAAAACTTTTCAAATTTTTCTATTACAAAGAAAAGTCGAGCGTAATTTATTTATAGCGGGGAGAAAGCTTAAACTGAGCTATTCTAATTTAAAAATCATGTTTTCTTGAATGAAAACTTATAGAATTTAGATAAAAGAAGGTAAAAACCGAGAAATAAAAGTATACAAACCGAGCAATGTAGTGAAAGTACAAATTATCTCGTAAAATCCGATCGCTAAATGGCGTGTAAATTATTGACAACAAACCTAGTACAAGACTAGAATGACAAAAGACTTTTTAATAAAAAATTCACAGAATCTCTATTAGGAGAAAAAACACAACCAGAAAAATAAGAACACTTAAACCGAATGGAGTCAAAACCTTTGTAAAAAAGCGCTAGATTGCATCTTATTACTATCGATCTCAGACGTCCTTGGACAAGGGATTTTTTTCGGCCCGCTTCACGGACCGTTGGTTTCAGTCTGCGGTTAAAAAAATGTCGTCACGTGATGACATTTTTTTGGCTCTGCGGTTTCAAAAATGTTGATCACGTGATGCTTTATTTCGACTTCCCACGGCCGTGAATTATCCCAGACGTTTTTAACGGTTTGTCTGCTCACGTTAAATTTCCTTGCCACATCACTGTAATTACCCATAAAGAAACCTGTAGTAAAGTCGCCACCGGCCTGTACTATCGTATCTATTATTCCGCTTCTTATGTCATTGGACAAAGCTTTCCCTGGATGATAGCTTCGGCCGGTTTTACTCCCCAACATCTTTGATCACTTTGCCGGTTTTCTTTTTGGCGCGAGTAACCGAATGGCGTCACGTGATCAACATTTTTGAAACCGCAGAGCCAAAAAAATGTCATCACGTGACGACATTTTTTTAACCGCAGACTGAAATCAACAGCTCGTGAAGCGGGACGAAAAAAATCCCTTGTCCAAGGACGTCTGAGATCGATAGTATAGTAATGTTTTGCCACAAATGCCGCTTTGTAAAAAACAACAACAAACCCAAAAACTATAAAATCAATAAATCATAAAATCGAAACTTGTACTCGCCTTTTCGAGGAATAAAATTGGCCTTTATTTTTACGGCTGATTTCTCCTTCCATTTAGTTTGTTCTGTCTTTCTTCATTGAGTCTTTTTGTACCTGGTTTAAGCGTAGTTAAGATCTTCAGCGTGTTGTCTGGTCTTTGCATGTCAGCCGATGTCAGCTATGATGAAACTTTGCCGGTTTTCTTCATTGTTTTCTTTGTTTGTGTCGTTAAATATTATATCTGGCCAATAAAAATTCACTTTCGCTTTGCTAGCTTTCGTCTGGGTTCATAATTTATGAGAAAATTCAATGATATGAAGCTTTAAACAACAAAATCTTTCTGTAAAATTAGGAGCGGTCCGTACGCGGGGTCCGGATGGGAAAATCCGGACCGCTGGAGCGCGCGTAGTTGGCCAATCAGATTCAAGGATTTAGGATTCCGGACCGCTGAGATGCTTCAGAAAAAAATAAGGTAACTTATCACACCAATCTTATCCCTAACGTTTATTTACATGTGTTAGGTCAGCAACAGGAAAGAGTTATAGTTCGGGGGAAACAATTATCTCAAAATTCCAAAGTCGCACTCGAACTCGATTTCGTACTCGTTTCGTTTTATGTTATTTCGCCTGATCTGATCGATCAGATCCACACTTTTTGTCACCTATTTGTTATAAAGGCTTTAGAAAGGATAAACCAATCAGAATCCGTCTTTAGTGGTTTTAGGGGGGTACAAGAAGAGAGCGGTTTGTCGCTCGATCAAGAAGAACAAATTCTTCCAAAATGGCTGCCGCGGTCGGCATGTGCTTGGTTTTCAAAACCGTAGTTCCGTATTATCAGAGTAATAACACACATTTAAAAGATTCAAAATGGAAAGAAAAAGCCTTAAAAAATACTCAGAAGCCGCTATAGTGAAAAAGAAGAGCTTCAAGCGATGAAATTTTGCTTCGAGGAACTTATAAGCTTAAGTTCTTATGTTATCAATGCGGGGCGATATTTCTTGTTCGGAAGTCAGAACCGAAGAAGCGGACCGAGAATTTTCAAGCAGCCGAGGAACATTACGGTAAAAGAATTTACGTTTTTCGATGGGAATTATACTGATATCAGTTTGTGTTTTTGAGAATTGTTTACGTGCCCAAATTCAGTCGGATTGACATCTTGAATTTTGCCATGTGCTTAGCCAATTTTGCTTCGAATTCTGATGGTACGCGGTTTGCTTTTAAAGACAAACTAACGGATATGTGAATAACATTTTTTCAAAACAAGATTTTGTCCTTTTTTATGTGTTTGTTCATTCAGTGCGTAGGATTATAGGTTGAAAAGCGATTTTTAATATGTAAACCAGGACAATCACATGACTTTTGGAGGGCATAAATAGTTTATGTGGCCCGAGTAGCATCATTTGCGCCCGAGCGGAGCAAGGGTGCAAATGATGCTACGAGGGACACAAATAAACTATATGCCCGACAAAAGTCGTGTGATTATCATTATTATCAATACACAAGGCCAAATCGTACAAATTCATTTAATGAGAAAAAAATGTTCCAAAAAAAAAAAATAGAAACAGGGCCGTAAATGCATTTGCAGCCCATCAAATTCAATATTACCCGCCACTCACGCGTGTTTTCTCGAAGGCAGTTTCTTATTTGGCCGCGTATATTGATAATAATGGAAGGTAAAGTGCTGTGAGCAGAAGGCCTAGTTATAAAGCATCATATTTCTTAATTTCCCTAAAACATATTGGGAGGTTGATTGTAGTAAAGAGAAAGGAATGTTTTCATTAGCAGAAGCAGATGTCTTTTGGTTCAGGTATTAGGAGTCGAAATATGTAGGCCAAATAAACTAATGTACTAGTCAAATCCAAGAGCGCACATCCCTCCCACCCCCGGGCAAACCCCCAGGCATTTCACTTTTTTAAAAAAATTTGGTCAAATGCCCCACTATGTGGGCAGTTTATGCGTCAAATGCCCTACCGGCAGGGCTTCACAGAGCATCGAATGCCCCACCATCCGGGCAAGGAGGTATTAAAGTAACTAGTTAAAGGAATTTTTACAATGTTCACCTTTTGATGTAACAATTTATACAAATTTTTATTTATACAGCAAGCCCACATTAGACAAGCCTTTTCAAAAACACAGAGATGCACCACCAAAACAGATAATATAACTCAATATATACAATAAACAGATAATAAACCAATTGGAACAAATCCACAAATAAAACATTTAGGTTCTTTTTTTTTAAAAAAAAAAAGATAACTCTACTGACAACCAATGTGTACTTGTTGTTCATGTAGCTTTTGCCCTTATTAGCTCTGCTAATAGGTCATCTGGAAAGGCTAATTCCTTTTTTACCATAACTGTAAAATTTCCTGTGCACTCATTGGCCAAAAACTATTTTTTTATAAGAGTACAAGCAATTGGCTTGAAGACGAAATTCAACCTTTCAATACGAGCTCGGAATAGTTTCCTGCTAAAACACCTTTCCGGAATTCCTTGAATATTTATAACGAAAGAGGTCAACCGAGTCAACAGACACCACAGCAAAACCACATGGAAACTACCGAAAAAGAATGGATTACGAAATCCTTTACCTTGCAACCGCTGACCAACGTTTTTGTCCAAGTCAAATGCCCACCCTGTCGGGCCTCGTTTCGTGTCAAATGACCCACTATGTAGAGATAACCTCTCGTCAAATGCCCGGGGGGGATGGGTGCTCTTGGATTTGACTGGTACATAACGCTTACAAAAAGAAGAACAATTACAACAAAGCTAAGCATGAATAAATGTCTCTTAAGCTGCAGCTACACCTGCCATTTTTTGCTTGCACAGGTGATGCAATTTTTTGACAAATTGTCGTGTTGCCAGCACACGGTGGTGGCTACACACATGACAAATTCTAGTGACAAAATGTTGCACCAAAGACTGTGCGAGACTAGATTGGTAATTAAGCCTGAGCCTCGCTTTAGTTAAATCTTATTGGCTTGATACCCTTTTGTTGCATCGCAAGTGCATGAAACAAGTTGCAGGGCGGCTACACAAGCAACATTTCCGCGATTTTTTCAGCTGTCGCGTCACATGTTCATGAGTGGCTACACATGGGATCTTTTCCGTGTGCTGGCGATGCAACAATTTTGTAAAAAATCAGATCATCTGTGCAAGCAAAAAATCCCACGTGTAGCCGCGGCTTTAATGTATATGTTTGCGACCATAATGGGTCGTTTAGCACATTGGCCACTGAGTGCATTTACTTGGTTCCGTTTTTTTGTCACAGATAAGAGCAAATCGACTCAACTCGTGATTCATTTTGTAGATCATTTTATGTTGCTCCTTTTGCATGATTTGCAATCAACGATGCTTTGAAATCAACCATTCTAAGTGATAGATAAAATATGAGCGGGACATCGGACGCGAATATTTTATCTGACTTATGAAATGAAACAATGAGTAGAGATCTGTATGAAAAGTTAATGCATACTAATTAGCTCAGCAGAGATCTCTATCAAAAGTTAATGCATACTAATTAGCTCAGCAGAGATCTGTATCAAAAGTTAATGCTACTGTTTAATAATTCATCAACTCAGTTGATCTGTATTGGGGTTTACAAACCTTCATTAAACATTCATTTCTTTTGTATTTTCCTTATGAATTATTAATGAATTTTATAATTCTAATTGTGTAATCTGCAAAAGGAGCCGTGCTTTGAAAAGAAAAGACCAAACAACTCCTTAAGTGACAGGTAGCAGAGCAGTACAAAATAATAAATAATACTTGCCAAATACATAAAGTTAAAAACTCATCCTACACGAACAGCGAAGAGAAAGCACATGTTTGAGCCAGCGTTGTAATGGTCAGCTGTGCTGTTGAACGCATGAAAGCAAGGCAAAATGTTCCACCAACACACGTCAACGATCAAACAGGTATCTGAGTTAAATAGGACTGCTGCTTACTATGCCACAGCAACAAAACAAAACTTGCATTTTACAGTTCTGATTTCACTTGTGTCGTCTTTTGCAAAGATATCTGTGTATTTTTTTGCAATTTTGATTTCCTAATCAGTTTCTTGGGCAATTTTCGATACGCAAATAAGATTTGATTCGGAAATAAGTCATGCTAGTTATTCTAGATTGAGAAAAAGTTCTTTTTTGGAGCTAAATGTACTGCGCAGATGGTCATGTAAAAGTATTTTTGAGAATTGCTAAAATTGAAAAATAGCCTGGTCATCAATGGGTTAAAATTCAATGGCAGGTCCATAAATGTCCCCCAGGATCAAAACTATCCTGTTGCATTTTAAATTGAGACAAGACTGCTACTGTCCAGAAAATGGCCTATTAAAAGGATACAAGAAAGTCTGATTCCAAAAACATTAAGAAACCAATTGATGCTGTTTGCACCATTGATTTCGCTGTAAAAGGGTCTCTCGAATCGAAAAAACTTAAAAAAGCCGTGCGATTTGAAATCGCCTAAAATTCGTTGCAAACTGAAACATGTTTGTCATGTATGCTAACGGATTGTGTTGGATATCCGGCTAATTTTGTAAAATATCCAATCAAAATGGAGTTTTGATAGGATACATGTCCTAAGTAAGAAAAACTATTTCCATGCAGCACTGTAAGATCTTAGATGCTCATGACACAGCCAAGGCTTGGCTAATATAGTTGTTGATCCTGTTGTTTTGCAGTTAAGTTCGTTTGTTCTGTATGATAAGCTGCTGCTTGCTTTATCATTAATCAGATACATGTATATAGGTAACATACAAGTAAACAGATCTACAAATAACAAGATTTGTGACTATTTATCTCAAGTTGCTATTTTAATGTTTCATTGTTTGCCATAACAGCTGTACAAGTAGTGATTACATTTCATTGGCTTTGTCTACAGTACAGTCCTCTAGTCTGTTTAGATGATACGTAAAAATAAATAAATTTGAAAATAAACATTGGGTTTACAGTTTTTGTCCCTCTGAAATGAAAAATGCCCCCCAAAACTTTCGCTGAAGGGACAAATTGTCTCCTACTCATGAAATCCTGGCTCAAACCCCGAAACGGTGAGAATTTCAGACTGTATCTAGTATTTTTAAAACCGTGCACATGAGTTGAGACTCAGCGAATCAGCATGAATTTCTACGTGTCAAACCATTGAGATTTTATAGTAGGCCCACGCTCGACAATTTCTTCAACTTCGAAGCCAAGATAATGTTTGAAATTGCTTGAGATTTCTTAACAAAGGTGAACTATTCTCAGGAGAGTTAAATGAGATATTTAGTAAAAATTCAATGAGAATTTCAGATTGCCGGGTATTTAGTATTTTATAAACGGTGCCCATCAGTCAAGATTCTATAACTTTATGCCCAAACGCAGAAAATTGTCCATTACAAAAAAAAAACATCATTTAGATTTGAGAGGTTTCAGTAATAATTTTGGAGATATTCCCGTGAGAGTTGACTTGCCGAGTTAGCATGAATTTTTCTAAGTATCACCACAACCATCGAGATTTTATAGTGTGCCCAAGCTTGACAATTTCTTTAACTTCTAAGCCAAGTTAATGTTTGAAATAGCTTGAGATTTCTAAACAAAGCTAGACTATCCTCAAAAGAATGAAACAAGATATTTCATGAAAATTCGTTAAAAATTTCAGACTGCCGGGTATCTAGTATTTTAAAAACACATCCCGGCTGCCAGGTATCTAGAGACTATGTTACATAAATATAGAGTTTTATTCCCAAAGGATAAAAATATCATTGTTCTGTCCACCAACATGGCCGCCGTGAAAACCATCAATTTGTTGCTGGAAGCATTCACCAATGTCTCAAACTATTTAGTGACATTTTTACGGGAAAGACAATGTTCTTCTTTGAGTTTTTCAGCGTTATGTGCTAAGAGTGAGCCAACTGTCCGCTATATTTTAACCCCTTGAAAAAATTAGATCCATCCCTGACACAGAAATGTTGTCCCTGAATTATCTGCCAAGTGTGACCCATTGATCTATTCCATTCAGTAGATTTGCTGTTTGAAGTTACTGTTATTGTTATTCTGAGGTGCAAATTGTGAAGAACTTGTTTTTGTATCCATTTAGTAGATTTACTGTTTGAAATTATTATTGTTATTGAGTATGGCATAACATTCCCAACAAAATTCAACATCAGCTTTGAACATTCATGTAACAGAGATTCCAACCCTTCAAAATAAAATTTAAGGGACGTTTTGGGAGCAGCAAAGGTGTGAGCCTGAGGGGGTCTGGGTCCTCCCTCCTCCCCCCATAAAAATTTTAATAAAAAGGCCTCTTAGATACCATTTCCTGCATTTTGAGATTATATTCTTGAAATGGAATATTGTCTTGGATAACCTGGTAGAGTTTTAAATGGGAGAATATTGAGCGAAAACAGAAGGCGAGAAACGATTGCTGAAAACAGGAGGTTTCCAGCCAAAACAGGAGGGTTGGGATCTCTGATGTTACGAAATTTGTGTTTTTCTTTGAAATGTGATATTAGCAGTGGGGTCACACTACTTTTACCGGGGGGAAAAACCGATTTACCTAGGGCAAATTCACCAAAATTTTCCCAAGGGAAATTCATCGTGTGTTTTTCCCCAGATGAAATATTTGGAAAGGTTGCACCACTATAATCGACATGTGTGGATGTTAGGCAAAAGTAAAGAGTTTAATTTGCGCAATTTAATTTTTAGCTTTGATAACAGAATAGCATTTTGTTTGGTTTGGAGCTGGCTTGTCCCTTGTTTGTAATACAATGGGTCCAGCTCATCTTGAAGATTCAAGCTGTTTCTGGAACAAAATCAATTGTTCAACTAGAAAAAATACAATTCTCAATGGCAAATAAAGCTGAAGTGAAATTTAAAATCGTGAATTCAAAGTTACAATCAGACAACATGCTCCACTTTTTAAAAATATGAAATTATTACTCTCACAAAGTGATATATGTCCAGTTCTGTCAACAATGCATTTGCGGACAAGCATCTGTTGGTTAGCTACCTTGGGATTTGAATTTTCCCTAGCTATCACTTTGGGGTAGCTGTCAAGGAAAACTCTATTGTTCTCATGACATAAAATCATGATGAAATCATGACATAAAATCATGACATAATCTCATGACGATAAAATTTCCCAAGGTAAATTACCCAGGACAGACTCGGTCACACTTTAAAAATTCAGTTTCTCTAGGTAAACTGTCAACAAGTAAAGTTTCCCAAGGTAAAAAGTCTGTAGCGTGACCATGGCTATTGTTGTTTGCTCTTTTGACATTAATATCATATTAATATCATAGATATCCAGGGCAGGGTTTTATTCGAGATAAACTAGAGAAACTGAGAAACATTGATCATCTAACACTTGATGTCCCTTTCACTAGAATGGAAGCTTTTAAGAATTCCTTTTTTATTTTGGTTTGCCGTCAATGAAATGAATTACCTCTCAATATCAGGGAGTCAAACACCTTGTCAATCTTTTGTAAGAGCTTGAGTGCCTTCTTTTATGATAAATTTAGTGCAAATTTTTTTTTTGTAATTAATTTCTTTTTGTGCATGTATCATTAGTTCTACCAAATCATTATGTACATCTGGGTTACCATGAGATGCGCAGGCATTGCCACAGGTCAGTGCACTTATTGATCGCCGCGAGATGGACGTGTTTGTCATTGTGCTGTTATTTGGGTTTCTTCACCGCTATTTCACGGTAAGTTTACCTGATTTCTGTGTATAGTTTTGTCTTTCGCTTGTAGTGGACACATTCCACTACTGTTTCGGGCCTAAACGGTCTGAATTTCTTTTTTATTCTGTGAGTCTTATTACATGTCACAGTGCTTGATGCGGCAAAGTAAATTAGCCAAATAGACTGCAGGACGTGTCCTGAGTCGAACTAAGTAGGTATAACGCACTTTAAACCTGTTCACTCTTGAAGTCATTTGGGATTTAATGCCCATTACATTTATATCCATTAACAATGAGTTTGTAAGTGAAATTCAGTTCTTTATTGCTTCGAACCACAGGATGAATGTGTCCACTATTTTGGATTTCGAGTTATTTAATCCTGTCTTCACCTCTTTGTTTTGTGTTGTAGATGATAAGTGACACAACTAAGCCTGATTTGTCTGGAAATCCAGGCCATTCTGGACCTCCCACTTCTGCAGAGTTTAAGGCTATGTTTACCAAACTTCTCAATGATGCTAAGAAGGATATCGTAGCTCTCAAGTTAAAGACTCTATTGATCAAGTCTATATCGACTTCGAAACTGTTGAAGCCGAGTCTGAGGTACTCAAACCAGCACAGAGAATAGCCTAGATACTGGGGTGGAAAGCAAAATTAATGAGTTTATTCAGCCAAAAGAACCTGACGCTGGCCAAGGTTCAAGCAATGATTCGTTTGAATCACTTGCACACAAGTTCAGTATTGGAGAAAAAACATCGCCAGCCATAAATACAAATTTGACAGGTATAGTGAAAAGTCTACTTGCAGAAAAGGTCACCAAAGAAAAGCTAAGTGAGGTACAGGGAAAGTTCCCAAGACCTGAAAACTGCACCAACTTGGTGGCTTTCAAGATAAATAAACAGATTTGACAACAATTACATCAGGAAAAAGAAACATTGATTCTGTGTTCCAGAATGCACAGTTGTTGCTAATTTCCGGTTTATGTGCAGTCCTCCAGGTGTGCAACAGTTCTAGTGGGGAACATAAGAATGCCCTGACTCATGCAACGGTCCTATAATTTTTGTTATCAGCAAATAGGGATCTCAACCTGAAACGCAGGGATCTCATTCACCCTGGTCTGAACAAACAATATGTCTCACTGTGCAATCTGTCTACTGCTGTGTCAACTTTTCTGTTTGGGTTGACCTTAACAAGGAGGTGGAAGAGCTTACCAAATCTAACAAGCTCAGCAATAAAGTAACTCCAAAGCAATGCATGGAACCTTATAAGATGCCATCTGGAAGAGGCATGTGTGGTCATGGCCGTGACCGGAAGGGGATCAAGGTTTACAGGTCGTCCTTTTTAGCGCTAGGCTGGGGCCAAGCACGGTCACATTAGAATCCCAAGACCCCATCATCCAGGACCCAATAGTTTCTGCAGAGGTAAGTCAGAGTGCTATTGCTAATATTATTTTGAACCAGGCCCCTTTTAAGGCAGGAGGGCTACAAGATTTCCTCCATGTGTGGGAGAAAATAACAACTGATCCATTCATCTTGGATGCAGTCTCCCACTGTCACATTGAATTTGAATTTAGCAACCACGATGGCAATGCCAAGGAAAAGGTCACTTGAAAAATTAATTTGTGCTCTTGGAACTGCTTTGTAGTTGTATGAATTTGTTTAGTTTGTCTGATATGACTGAATTGTCCCAGAGCTGAATTCGTAGGGATGGCTTTCAACTTCAAATAGAGAACAGGAGATTAACCATTTTGATCATGTTCTCCACCAAACCTATAATTTAATCATTTGACATTGTTGTTTTGCCGAGAACGGCAAAGAAATTGACCAAAATGTAAAATGCACAGAGGCATTGTTTTCGCTTATTAAACCTATTGTGCTGTGCCGTTCTCTCTGCTATTGCCGTCGTAGTTGCGTAAGCTCCCTATGGATGGTTTTCACTCATGTGACCTTCAGTCCTGTGGGACTCAAATGACAAAGGCCATGGCGGCCATGTTGGTGTACATAACAAAAGAAGTTCATTAAAATTCTTTTGTAGTTGTACACCAATATGGCCGCCATGACATAACATAAAAACCATCTATTATTTCGAATCAGGCCCCTTTTAAGGCAGGAGGGCTACAAGATTTCTTCCATGTGTGGGAAAAAATAACAACTGATCCATTCGTCTTGGATGCAGTTTCCCACTGTCACACTGAATTTGAACGGCTGCTGGAGTCTCACATTAGGGAGCTTGGGCAACCACAACGGCAATGCCAAGGAAAACATCACTTGAAAAATTAATTTGTGCTCTTGGAACTACTTTGTAGTTGTATCAATTTGTTTAGTTTGTCTAATGTACCTTAAACACCGGTGTATAAGTTGCACTTGGAGAGTTTTGAAGCTCAAAGTTTGGAAAAAAAAAACATTTTTTTTTTTAAATAAATATGCAAGTCAGAGAATTGGCTCCACAAACATAAGCTAGACTTTGCTTCTATCCATCAGATCATCGTGTATTGAAAAAAAACACAGTGCTAGCAGTTTTTAGCGCAGTTACATTTGTTTGCTCGCTGTTCGTTCAGGCCAAAACAACTTTGGTAACCATACAAATTTCTTGAGCACATGTTTTCATTTAGCCTGGTTACTAAGGTTAACCAAGATGGCCGCTTGTTTACAGACTCTTTTTTTTTGGCTTCTTTCGTTTGTCTTCGGTGTTCCTTCATTGCTAAAAGCTTCAAAATGTCTGACAAAGATAGTGAGCACTGTTTTAACACAGGTATTTCGACAATTTGAGGCTAAATTTTACAATTTATAAACACAACGCTCACGTTTGTGCGTTACCTGTTCGATGCGGATTGTTCAGCTGATTTTTGGTCTCAGAGGCGCTCTGGCCGCTCTGTTAGACAGAGAAGACTCACTTTTCTACATCATCTAAAGTTAAAGAATTTTGGTTCCACGTTATACCCCTTTAATAAATAAATCTTAATTTATAGGCTCAAAAAGTCTGATCAACTTATATCACCCGAAAGTACGACAACCTTTTGTAGATGTTCCCGTAGATAAGCTGCACCCTCGATTTTGAGCAAAAATTTTTGGCAAAAAAATGCGGCTTATACACCGGTGTTTACAGTAACTGAATTGTCCCAGAGCTGAATTCGTAGGGATAGCTTTCAACTTCAAATAGAGAACGGAAAATTAGGGAGCTTTAGCAACCACGACGGTAATGCCAAGGAAAAAGCCACTTGAAAAATTAATTTGCACTCTTGGAACTACTTTGTACATGTAGTTGTATCAATTTGTTTAGTTTGTCTGATGTAACTGAATTGTCCCGGAGCTGAATTCGTAGGGATGGCTTTCAACTTCAAATAGAGAACGGAAAATTAACCATTTTGATCACGTTCTCCACCAAACTTATAATTCAATCATTTGACATTGTGTTGCCGAGAACGGCAAAGAAATGAACCAAAATGTAAAACGCACGTGCAGAGGCATTGTTTTCGCTCATTAAACCTATCGTTTTGTGCCGTTCTCACTGCCATTGCCATCATAGTTGCTAAAGCTCCCTAACAATGCCACCAGAACACAGTTTTTACTTCATTTGAACAAACAGTCATTGACAGTGAAAGAGAGAAATTCCTCCAAAAAGAAAAAATCAGGCTTTTCACACCTGAGGGGTCAGGTACACTGTAGTATCCCCCATCTTCACACGACCTAAAAAAGATGGGTCTCGTAGTCATTTTGTTAACCTTAAGAAACTGAATAAGTCAGTGTCTTATCATCATTTCAAAATGGACACATTAGAGACAGCTATTAAGCTTATGAGACCATTATGCTTTATGACCTCCATTGACCTTAAAGATGCATATTACTCTATACCAATCGCATTAGAGCATCAGAAATATTTAAAATTTGTTTGGAGAGACTAATTGTATGCTTTTACTAGCTTGCCTATGGGCTTGTCTTGTTGTCCTAGGATTTTTACCAAAATTATGAAACCTATCTTTGCTTTTCTGAGAGGTCAGCTTGGTCACACTTGTTTAGGTTATGTTGGTGACTCCTTCTACCTTGAAGATAGTTATGTGGAATGCGAGGAAGCAATATTATATGCAGTGCAATTTATTATCAGCTTGGGTTTCAAATTCCATCCTGATAAGTCAGTTATCATACTGACTCAAACTTTAGAGTTTCTAGGATTCATTTTGGATCCCATTTGCATGATAGTGACTCTTACAGCTAAGAAAGCTGATAAGCTCTTGCAGTTGTGCCGTACGTTTTCTCAGCCGAATAGACAGTTTACAATCTGTGAAGTTGCATCTTTTCTTGGCACACTAGTCTCAAGCTTCCTTGGGGTGGAGTTTGGGCCCTTCCATTATCATCACATTGAGGCTGATAAAGAGAGAAACCTAAAATTGAATCAGGGGAATTTAGATGCATTCATGACCTTATCTAATGTGTGCTTGACGGAAGTTCACTGGTGGTCTGCTAATGTTCATTCGGCTTCAAGGAAGATCCACCACTCCAGTCCTGATGTAGTAATTTACACTGATGCTTCTTTAATGGGCTGGGGTGCTCAAATTGAACTTGGCAGCAATACATGTGGTACATGGTCTAAGCCTGAATCAGCCAAGTACATTAATTTTCTAGAGTTATTAGCTATTAAACTTTCATTGTAATCTTTGTGCGATAACAGAAGTTACATTCATGTTAGGATAATGTCAGACAACACCACTGCTGCTTCCTACATTAATGAGATAGGGGGATGCAAGTCGTAACATTGTAACTCCCTTGCACAAGAAATTTGGGATTGGGCCATTGCCAAGAATATTTGGCTTTCAGCTGCCCATTTTCCAGGATCTAGCAATGTCTATGCCAATCAGTTATCTCGCAATTTGAATTTTGATCTTGAATGGATGCTTTCAGCTTCTGTATTCGAGAAAATTACCTTGTTGTTTGGACAACCAGACATAGATCTCTTTGCTGGTAGACTTAATGCGCGAGTAGAGAATCAATGTAGATGTTTTTTCCATTGATTGGTCAAAATTTTTCTTTTATTCATTTCCACCTTTTTGTCTTATTTCCAGACATGTGCAACAAATAATTCACAATCAGGCATCAGGAATCATGATAATACCTGTATGAACAACACAGCCATACTTGACAGCTGTGCTGCATCTATTGATAGACACACCACAGGTTCTGAAGGCTTCTGCTCAGAATCTCATTCATCTAACTCTGGACGGTCCACAGCCACTACTGACAACTGGAGTTACTGGTATGCAAATTATCAGGCAATCCTTGCAGAAGTCAGAGCTTTTGCCAGACTTTGTTGAGATCGTCATGCATTCCTGGCGGGATAGTATGCACGAACAATACAAAGTGTATGTCAACAAGTGGTTGCAATTTTGTAGTGAATGGTCACATGATGATCCCCTGCATCCCTCTGAAGGGCTGTGCTCCAACATTGACGTCAATGGCAGTGATACTCGGGATGGATACCAGTACGGAAGCATTTCTTTGTGTGCACCTTAAGAGAGTGTTCAACAAACTCAAGCCTGTGCTAAAGTATGACAACATTTGGCCTGTGGACACTGTTCTTGATTACCTGAGTTTATTTTGGCCTCTGGATAAGATCAGTTTGAAAGAATTTACCTTGAAATTAGTCATGTTGATTGCACTGACCACAGGGCAAAGGTGTCAGACACTGACATTTTTGGATATATCAGCAGAGTATATGCAGAGAAATGAGCAATGTTTTAACTTTGCCTTAACGGAACACTTTAAGAAGGACAAACCTGGCAAAGTATTTGGAAATGACCACTTATACAGTACCCAGTAAAGGAACTGTGTGTGTATGAAACTTTATATTACTGTATCAGGGTTCTCCTTATCAGGCGGTAACCAGTAAAATTTACCGCTTGAAGCAGCACTTATTACCGCCCGTAACCGCTTGCCCCCGGAAAATTTTTAAGACGCACAGTTTCCCCTTTACCGCTTAGCAAAAATCCCTTACCTGCTGAGCTAAAATTTAGGGAGAACCCTGCTGTATTAGTGTTAATGAAAAATTAAAGGATTCCACTAAATTGCTTGTATCATTCATCAAACCACACAGGGCAGTGACCTTGTCCACTGTTGGATGCTTGATCAAAACCATGTTCGGTTAGGCAGGCAGGCATTGATACATAGTAATTCTCTGCTCTTACTACTAGATATGCTTCAATGAATAAAACACTTATGTCTGCTTCTACTGTCGTAATCTTAGCTACGGCTGGCTGGACTGAAGAGTCAGTGTTTCATGAATTCTACAACATTTACCAGTTGCTGTAACATAAGCTTATACATGTGAAATGTGTATTGCAGCTGTGTATAATTAAACTAATTGGTTTAGAATGTTTTATATGTTATATCATTTTATCTTTATATTTAAACCTAAAATATAGTTTTAACTGTTTTAGGAGTACCCGATTAAAGATTTTTTGCTATGCTGTAGACTGATTGGGCGCTTTGTCATTTTGTGCTCTCTGCATTAAAATGTATTGGTAACCTGGATGTACATAATGATTTGGTAGAATTGAAAACTAAACAAGACTTACCTGTAAGTTGAAGTTTGATGATAATTCTGCCAAAATGAAATTATTTATAGTACAGAAGGGTTGATATGTCTAAAAAATAAAACTTCACAATTAAAAGTCATCTAGCGCTTTCCTAAATACAAAGCAGTAGCAGTAATGATTTATTATCCACATTCCATGAGTAGTAAGGGGGGTCGCGATGGGACACGAGTCATTTTTCCTAACCACGCCCATGAGTGGATTTTGGTTATGGGACAGTCAAAAAAGTCCCTATATACGTCATCACTGACGTCAGCTGACGTTAACCCAACGTTATATAGGGGATTTTGACTAGAATTATTTTTCAATTTTTTTTCAATTTTTTTTCAAATTTTTTTGAATTTTTTTTTGAAGTTTTTTTTCAATTTTTGATTTATATAGGTGATTTTGAGTATCGAATTTTTTCAAAAAATTTTTTGATTTTTTTCAAAATTTTTTTCAAATTTTTTTTTTGGGGAAGTGGTCAAATTTCCCTGTGTACGATCCTCCTGGGGAATGAATTGGGGAAGTAGTCAAAATCCCCAATATGAAAGAAGAAGCCCACACAAAGATGAAAGTTCAATAACGTGTTTAATGAAAATCATCAACAAGAAAAAATTTCAAGGATTAACGCTTTCTTCTTTTCTCGAGTAACTTTCCGATCGGGGTTTGAGCAAAATTTATCTGGATGTTACGGTGATAAAAGCGCTTATCATCGAGCGCTGAATAATTCTTTTAACAGAACATAATACAAGCAATCACTTGGTAATTAGACCGCATGAAAACCTTCAGGGCAAAAAATTCAAAGTCAGACATTTTCCGCGAAGACGTGTCGTAAATCGGGTTCTCTTTCTCTTTCGATTCCATCGCATGTTAGAACGAAAATCATCTTGGCTCGCCTCCGGGACATTCCGTGAATGAAAAAAGAAAAAAAAAAAATAGTTTGAATTCAATACTCGCAGAAAACTCGTTTGAAAGAAGAAACGTGAAAGTATTTTAAACAAATCAAATTTTCCTCGCATGACGAATCGAGCAAAGACAAACAAACAAACTACGAACCTGCGGAAAGATTTTGCAGTACAAAAATCCCTTTCTTTTGCCGAAAAGGTTGTCCTTTTTCCAAAGCCACCTCTTAAACCTTCCACGAGGAGAGTTGTCTGATTTTTTAGCGAGGAACCATCTTTGTTTTCACGCCGTGAAAAAATCTTTCTTGTCTTTCTCAGAACAGCGTTTTCCTGGAAAAACCGGCATGACGAATCGAGCAAAGACAAACAAACAAACTACGAACCTGCGGAAAGATTTTGCAGTACAAAAATCCCTTTCTTTTGCCGAAAAGGTTGTCCTTTTTCCAAAGCCACCTCTTAAACCTTCCACGAGGAGAGTTGTCTGATTTTTTTAGCGAGGAACTATCTTTGTTTTCACGCCGTGAAAAAATCTTTCTTGTCTTTCTCAGAACAGCGTTTTCCTGGAAAAACCCGGCTTACGCCATCACTTGGCTCCAGACCACGCGCGAACCACCAGCGGGACCTGGCTCGACGATAAAAGAGTTTAAATTGAAATCGTCTCGTCCCAAGTGTTTGCGATAATCTTGCACCCATTACTGTTTTCTTCTGCCGAGCAGCTCGTCTGGCTTTGCGTTGTAAGCGAATGAGAGAAGAATGAAAAAAGAACAAAGCGCGAGCCTTTATAAAGGGAAAAAAAGCTGACACCACCCCTCAGGCTACGAGGAAGCCCTTCGCTGACGTCTCTTGTCTTTGAAGGGCAATTTGTTTTGTCAACCAAGCGTTTCCAGAAAGTGAGAGTGCTTTTTGTTTTGTGTTTTTCTTGCTTGTTTTTCGTTTTCTTGTTTTCGAATGTTCTTGTTGATTTTTTTCATCACGTTTTTGACTTTTTTTTTTTGACTTTTTTTTTTGATGAATTCTTATTCAAAAAACCGGTTAGTGCAAGAAAAAGAGCACACGTGTTTTGACCATTTTAAAGCAACTTTATTACAACAATCTTGTTGTGAAAACAGGTCAACAATTTAAATAGTGACAACTTTTAAACGTCTCTTTTTTCTGAACAACTTTCTTACTCTTGCACCCAACCGCGAGGTTTGTGTCGTTTCAAGGCGACCCCTTTTCCTTTTTGAATAATGTTTTCTATCTTGGCTTGTCTTTGCTTTTCTCTCTGTTTCATGCTTTCCTTGTGCTCTTGATATTCTGTTTCCAGTTGACCCCACAGTTTGTCACGACGTTCCAGCAGCTCTCTTTTGTGTGCTTCCACGGCAGCATCGAATGTGTCTTTGTCCGTGGTCCAGTATTTGAGGTCGCTGAAGGGCAAACCATAGTTTTCTGAGTTTAATTGATCGTCCAACTCTCGTATGACTTCAGCAGACTTTTGAGCCACTTGCCAATCTAGATCAGCCATTTTCACCTCGTTAGGATTATTGCCGGCGCGCTTGGCCTCGTCCAAATTCTGTTTAGCCACGTTGATGAAGTTTTCCAATTGTTTGTCAATGTTCTTTGATTGCTGGTGCGCTTCTTGAAATGACTTGGGAGGTGGTGGAAGTGTGGATCCAAGGGGTGGTTTGGGGGGAATAATATCATCCGTTCGGGCTTGGTTTTCCGCCGCCGAAAGAGGGGGAGGTCTTCTCAAGAGCGCAGAGGTCTGACGGGGGTCTATCATGTGTCGTAGTTGATTCTGAAGTCGAAAGTATTCGCTGCTCTTACTTCCGTACGAAGGTAACTTGGGCGGTTGCCCTTCACCTTCCACGCTCTTCATGGCATCCATGACACGCATGACGCGATCCAAACGAGGGGCATTGACCAATTGGTCCGTCAAGAATTGACGTTTCCAGTAGGCTTCGTTGGGGTCGGGGGGTGTTTGTTCACCCCTTCCCCATTGACGGGATGAATCGGGTAGAAAGGGAACCGGCGGTTTCATCCAGGGGGGATCTTTGGGCACCAACATCATCTCTCGAGCGTATTTGTCCGTCATGACGACAAGGCGTCTAGTCCGGCTTGCAAAAAGGGAACGAGTTTTTCTCCTCCTACTCTTCTTAAGAGCCTCTTTCTTTCGTGCAAAGGCGTCGTCAGTGCACTGATGCGTCGAATCGTTTTCCTGTTACCCAGGAGAGGGGTTTTGACGTAAGCGGGTACTTGGATCACGTTGTCGTAGAGATTACGTATCAGATCGGTCAGAGCTCGCAATTGTTCGTTGCTGGCTCTTTTTATGTCCTCCGAAAACGTCCGGCGATCCGTCAACCCCGATAACCAGTCGGCTTGTTCTTGCATGCGCCATCCCCTTGATCTTTTGCCTGCACCTTGTTGTTCTTGCTTCTTCTTGTTCTTTTTTTTCTTTTTCGAGAGTTGACTTGCAAGCACACCGCCCAAAGTGGCCGCTAAAATCGCTCCCGCTGTCGCCGCATTGGCTGTCTTGATTCCTTTTTTCAAGGCAATACTGGCTTTCACGGCTCGGTTGGGTCTCCCAAAACGATCGGTAGTGGCCTTCTTTCTTGGGGCATCAAATCCCGAGTTCGCTCGTCGCTCTGCAGCAGAAGTGGGCGAAAAATTTGAATTGACAGGAAAAGCACGCCAAGCGCCTCTAGGTGGGGCCATCACAAAAAAACTGTGTGTGTCCTGCAGTTTCCTCCTTTCTTATATCCTTCGCCTGCCTACACCAAGGTTGTGGAATTTTCAAGTTGAAATTGCACGTGTGACGGCAAATGATTGGGTAGACCTACGAGTTTGGACAGACCAGGTTCTTGAGCCCAACGGGGCAAGGATGTTCTTTTTTTTCTACCGCCCTTCTGAGGTTTCTTTTTTCTCAAACGGTTGAAGCGTTTCGAGAGCCACTTTATGCCACGTTTGCCACGCTTGGTCACCTTCTCGAACACCTCTGGTCCTTTGTCCATGGCGTGTTCAATCCCTTGACTTAAGAGATTGGCCACAATGGGAGCTGCCGTGGCCACGGCCATGTCGGCGCCCAAACCTTTTCCACGCTGTCTTGTTTTCTTTCTGCGAACGGTTGGCATGATGAATGTACTTGCGGATGAGGACTACTCTCTCTTTATACCTTCCTTAAACTTCCCAGGGTTTGCGATGCGCTTTATAATGCCCCGTGGCTCCTTTGGCTCCCATACGCTTGTAATCTTTTCTCTTTCCAACCTCGTATCCCACTTTGGCAGCACTGCTTAGCAGCGTTAAAAACCCTCCTTCTTGTTTCTTCTTCTTCTTTTTCTTCTTCTGGGTGAAGACTTTGGCTGTTAAGGCACCCAAAAACGCTGCTGGCACGGCCGCTGCAGCTCCTCCTAATGCAGCACCTGCTGTTAATTTTCCCGTTAAGGTTTCGGGAGTCATCTTTTCTCGCAAGCGCCACATCTTTCTGTTGACCCAACGATCGACCTTCTGAGCGGGTCGGTTGGCATAGGCTTTGGCCATGGCTCTTGATCTCTGGCTGCCATCGATCCCGCGACTTCTTTGACTGCGACGGATCTGTGCTTGCCAGGCCGCCCGACCCGTGGTGAGATCGCTAGCATCTTGCAATTGTATTCCTTTCCCAACCACGTAACGGGTAAAAGGAACGCCTTGCGACCAAGGCGCTCGAGCGATGCGTGGCATGGTGGGCCATGTTCCATAGGTGGGAATGACAATGAGGGCCTGCATGACTGTTTTTTTTTTTATGATTTCTTCTTCTTCGTCTTCGTCTTTTTTATAGCTTTGGCGATTAAAGTTCCCACTATGGGGGCCAAGACACCTCCCATCGCCCCAGCTGCCAGAGCTCGTTTCGTTCCTGCTTTGAGTTTGGGGCGTTTGATGCCTGGTTTGAAAGCATTCTTGGCTTTGAATTGGGTTTGTCGTCCCTTCTCCATGATCCTTTCACCCAGATTGGGGTTGGGGTTTTCCAACATCCACTGGAGGTGACGGGCACCTTCTCGCAATTTACCACTTTCGTTTTGCAAGCGTCGATGCATGTTGGCTCTCTCCTTATTCCATCGCGCTCTGATCTGATTGGTGCGGGTGGCGCGAGATTTGCTAAAATCCTCCAACATGCCTCGTCCTCGCTGTCTTCTCCAATCTCGACGACGGGAAGACATTTTTCTCACGTTTTGTGTCTTCTCTTTTGAGCGGGTTGCAACACGGTAAGAGGTTCGGGATCGTCTATCAAGAGATGGGTACGAAAACGAATGGCGTCGTCGGTTCGAGGATGATGGTCGGTCAATAGATAGCCAAAAGGTTTCTCTGTGGCCCTTTTATAGATGGGCCAAAATGCCTCTGAATCACCCAACCAACGATTGCCCAGCATCTTGATGTAACGGGTATCCGCAGGATTTTTGAAGAGAACGGTGTAATGATAATTGCGATTTTGACCAGCTTGTTCCTTGCCCGAATGGAAGAGGTTCTGCGACAGGAAAATTGCAAAGAGACCCAAGTGATGCGTTCCTTTGGTCAACAGTTGGGTCACTTGAGGTGACTTGCTGCTTTCGTGCATGAGATCGTCCATGATGATCAAACCGGGACGTGTTTCGGGTGGAAAGAGTGCTTCCACGTTGTCTGGCAAGCCCTCGTGAAATTGCACGCCCATCTCTTGGAATTGGTTAAAAATCGGTTGCCAGGCTGATCCATAGCAATACACGATTTTTTGAAAATAACAAGGGGATCTGTCGTCTTCCCGAAAGTAGCACGGAGCATCTTTGACCAACTTGTACAAGAAGGTTGTCTTGCCGCTCAAGGTAGGACCCACGATCTGCATGTTACCCGGGACCCTGAAACGCGGATCATAACAAGAGGGAGCATCTTCCGTTTCCATGTTTTTAACCTGTCACCCCGTAAAAAACACCGTTCTTCCTTTTATGCCTTTCTTTTGCAAAGATTCAACCGTTTGATCCGACACATCTGGTTGGGGCGTCCATCCTCATCATACAGTCCCCCTGCCAGGTGTTGGTGTTGTAAACTCGGGAATTCTTCCCGTACTCGTTCCACCACGGCCGTATCGTTGTAGACACGATCCGTGTATGAGAAGGGTCGAACAATTTGGGTCATGGGTTTGCCGCGGCAACGATGAAATAAGTAGTACAAACAATAATCTCCGCACACATCGGTGTTGGTTCCTTGTAGCTCTTGTGGAATGTGACGGAAAAGGTCGAAACAACGCCACGCTGCGTTGTAGAAGGATGGCGCTCGCGCGTAACTATCAAAGAATTCTCCGTGGTCTTGACTCGCCCAAAACACCGCTATCCAATGTTGGCCGGGTAAGCGTATGGGGTCCGTGTTCCATATGGCGCACTTGGGGTACTCGACGGGTTGACAGGCTCCTTCATCCGCACCAAACACGTCCCAAAAGTATTTTGAAATGTTGTCATCGCCTCGACACGCTTTTCGCAATTGCAACGTGTCATGCATTTTTACTGCAGGCAACAGGCATCACTTTTTTTGGCGTAACCTTTGTCGCGGGCCCAACGCGTGAACCCTTTGTTTCCACCGCGTCTTTTATAAGACGCATACTCGGCTTTGTACCTGTTCACGTTTCGTCGGGCCTTGTCGTGGTCGATGGGTTGTTGCATGGCTTCGATGGCGTCCCGTGTCACTTGGATCCCTTTCTTAAAATCCACCACAATGGGGACGAAACCTCCTCGTTGAATACCTCCCTGCCTTGTCATCCGACGATTTCTTCGTCTTTGGGCGCTGTCTCGTCTGGCACAGGATGGCTTGACCATCTTTTTTTTTTTTGACAAGGTGGATCTTTTTTTATTATCTCCGCCGCTTTTTGGCCTTTGAAAAATGCTCCACGTTGTCTTTTATGCCTTTAAATGCTTGCTTGCCCAGGAACAAGCCAGCCGTAGCAAACGAAGGGGCAGGTCCTGATAAAAACATACTGGCTCCCTCGGCTATTTTATCCTGCAGGGTGGGTCGTCTCACGAACCTAGCACCCCCTCTGTGGTACCTCTTTTTGCGAGATACTCTTCTTCTTTTCTTTCTGCAAGGCATTTTCAAAACTGACCAAGGAGGACTTGTGCCCTTTTTTATAGGGGGCCCGAGGAACAGGAGAGTGACACACACAAACATCACCAAAAAAGATAAAACATTTTTATTAAACTTTTTTTTTTTTCTTGTTACAAAAAAGCTCTTTTCAAACAAGGCATCTAAAGTTCATGAAATAGGCAAGTGACATTTTTATCGACCTCTTTTTTTTTTTTTTTTTTTTTTTTTTATTGTTACAAAAAGATAATGTTTTCTCCAGCTCTTTTCACACCAAGGCATCGGACAAGAGCACTGGGCCTTGAGTGGTTCCTCTGTTGTCAATCTGCAACAGACTCTCATCTGTGTTGTACAAGAACAAAGCTTGCAATGCTGCACCTGTCGTTGTAGAAAACCCCAGCCTGACGTTGATCAGCATTTGCAACTGCGGGGTGACAGAATCACCTCCATCTTGGACAGCCGTCAAATCAAAGGGTACAAAGTAGAAACCCTTTTCAAAGGTATCGGGATCCAACAGGTAAGCATCGCGTCTCTTTTTGCCTGAGGCATTCAGCAACAAATCATAGATCTCGTATTTGTTGGTAAGATCCACTTTGGCTTTGTTCACTGGGACTCCGTTGGCTGTGCACTCGGCACTGGTGATGTTGAATCCTGAAAAATTGGCTTTGAAGTCAAAGGGATTTTTATTGAATTCTCCCTGATAACGCGCATCTTCCAACACCACCAACCAAAACAAGCGCGGGGAACGTCCTTGAAACACATCGTTGAACTCCACTTGGCTGACGCCTGTTGGAATGTACCTGTTCTCGCATCGCATGCGCCTGAAGGGGAAGGAGAGGGGGTTGGCCACCGTGGTCTTTTCCACTTGTTCTTCCATGTACTTCATGATGATATCATTGGGAACGCGATAAAACACACGGAGAAAACACTCTTGGGCCAAGACTTCAAAACTAGCCGTGTTGTTCACAGCCCCAGCTGCAGTGGACTTGTCCAGGGCCATGGACATCAAACAGAACTTGGGGTCATTGAACTCGATCTCAAATTCTACTCTGGTGTTGGGTGGGACGTTCTGTTCTATCTGGCAAAAATTACAAGGCAAAGGGCACACGTTGAATTCAAACTTGCCCGTGCCATTGACACAGATCTTTTGTCGTTGAACCCCTCCAGGATTATGAGTGGCTAGGCCTCCCCATTTATCCATCTGTCCTGCGCTATCTTTGTACCATCCTTGTCGCTTGAGGCGGCTGGCTTCGTCCCAGGGATCTGCTTCCAACAAGGTCTTGAAATATTCTCGGTATGCCAAATTCACCCCAGCCGTGGACTCAGTTTCGTTGTTGTTCACTCGACAACGAACTTGACGGATACAACTGTACCCAAAATTGTTCACTGGGCCTACAATAGCTTGGTTGGTGGTGAAGTCATTCAAGGGTGCTTTTGTAGAGCCCAGTTTGAAGTACACTTTAAGATGCAGTTCGATCTCGCTGGGGCAGAAGGGGTAAGGTCGATCGGCCAAACGAAACTGGAGAGGGTTTGACGAAGTGGTCTGAGATTTCACATCTTCAAAGTGCCATTTGTATTCTGTGGCATCAATTTCTCGCGGAGGGCGATAATTGTAAAGACCCTGATCGGCCTGCACGATGATCCCACCGTTGTTGTTGTTGTTGTTGTTGTCTGTGTCATCTGACCCTTGTGACATGCTGACGGTGACGTCTAGTCAAATGGTCGACCACCCGTGGATGCTCCTTTTTATAGGAGCTCGTTGAAACAATCACCGTGACCCGTTCGTCTACGTTTTTTTCCTCTTACTCTCTCTCGATTCTCTCCCATGCCCACCTGAAAGCCAGGAATAGCATTGGGCAACACCCCGATGGGTCTCCCTCCCAGACGCCGATAGAGATTTTCATCCAAACTCGCGGCTGTGATGTTGCGAGGTCGACGAGGGGTTCGTTGTCGAGATCGCTGCTTCCCAAAACCCCTCTGCGCTCTCAACAGTTGCTCGTACGTCATTTCGGAGAAAGGTAAGACCAGTCCTCCTTCCTGATAATCGGCCGTCCCACCGTCGTACTTGTCTCCTCTTCCTCCTCGTTGCATCTTTTTCTTTTTTTTCTTGCGGGGCAGTTCTCGTTTTGTCTTTGTCTTTTTCTTGCGGGGCGGTTCCTCCTCCTCCTCTTCCTCTTCCTCCTCCTCCTTCTTCCGACAATGACTTTTGTAAAATTTGCGGGCGGCTCGACAGGCTGTTTCGTATCCCGCGTTGGCCGCTAAATTACCCAGATAACTCACTGCAGGACCTGCCAGCGTGCCCCAAAAACCCCCTTCTTGATACGGAGGCAGGCCTTGATTGTAACCATCACCACCACCTACTTGGATCCATTGCGATCTCAAAAACGTGCGACGCATTGGCACTTTTTTTTTTTTTAAGGCAATTTACGTTGTCGGAAATACAGAGCAGCTGTGACGTTTCCTCCTTGAAATGGGATGGGACGACCTAAGTTGTCTCTTATATCGATTTCGAGGTCTCGAAAAGTGAAATGACTCAATCGCGAAAAGATCAAGTGTGGAATGGGCACGTCCTCCAAGACCCCCTTCTGAGGGTTGACGCCATGGATTAAGACCACCTTGGCCATCTGCGATCCCACGTACACGGGTTCGGCCACGTTGCAATGCACGTAGACGTTCTGGAAAGAGTTAGGGGAGACAAAACTCCACACGCGATGATCGGCCGGTAAGGCCATGGTATGCGAGCGTGTGATTTCCACTTCGGTCGGGCGCCCAGTCTGGGTGTCCGTGCTGGTGATTTCCACTGTGGGATGACGCACGTCGGACTTGTAGTAAAACGGGACCGTCCACGATTCCCAATCAAGATATCCTAAAACTCGAGCCAACCAGCTGGGTAAGTACAGCGAAAAATCATTCGTGGGGAAGGTCCACTGGTAAAATCCTTTCTCATCCAACTGCAGTTGGACACGAGCGGTCGTGCCAGCATCTGAAACGGGTGTCTCCGTTTCGATGGCTTGATGAAGGGCCAACACAACATCTGTCAAGGTCACGTAGAGCCCGCCCGCCAAAAAAATATCTTGTTTGCCGGACGGGTAGTTGACAGAACACTGTATCTGGCGATCTTGAACGTTGTGAAACGTGTGAGGCATCAACAATTGCACCAGAGCCACTTCCCATGTGGCATCCAAGGTCCACTGTTCAGGTAATCTCAACCTGAAACGCGATGGGGTGTTGTTCGGGAAGAGGTCCTTCTGATCGTCACTTTCCAAAGTCACTCGACGCCCCCCAGCAAAACTCATGCCGGCCGATTGCAAGGGTTGTGTGTTTTTCGTTCCTCCTTTGCGAAAGTACAACCAAACACCGGTGAGACCCGTGTAAAATGGTATACCCAAACCTTCAGCGTTTCTTAAATGCACTCTCAACTCGCTCAGATTTTGCGTGGGTCCTGCCAACGGTCTGAAATCCAAATGCTGCGGGTCGTATTCGACCGTGAGACCGTAATCGCTGCTAGGTGAGAGGGGAAGAGTGGCCAGCAATCGGCGTTGTCTGTCGCCCACGGGGCTAAATTCCACTACATCTACTTCGGTATTGCATCGCGTGAGGTCCACGTCAGACAAGTGGGTGTTTGTTTGGGTCAGGGATGTCTCCAAACTGGGCAAAGCCAACCAGGCCCCGAATCCCTTAACCCGAGAAGGAGCTTTGAGTTGTGGGGTACCCATCACTGTCTCCAGACCATTTTTGAAATCGACGTTGACCCCTTCTCGGGCCTGCAGAAACCACTTGCCGGGTTCCGTAGTGACCACCGTCACGGGGGATTGTCGCGCGTAGGGTAACAAGGGAGACGGGTCGCGCACCCAAGCCCCCATGTCAAAGACGGCTCTTTTGCCAAACGTGTAGTGCAACCGCTCGACGGCAGTGTTGAGTTTGATGCGTACGCCTCCCAACAGAAAATCTTCCGTCTCGATGCCAAAGTGATGCGTATCCAAACGACTAACCACCCAATCGGCTTGCGTACCTTCTCCCGTGTCCGCGTAGACGGTGTTGTGAGCCACAATGCGCGTCTGGCCCGGCCGATCTGGATCGGGCTCCAAAAATCCCATCAACAGAGCCAACGATTCCCCTAGATTGTACTGACCCTGCGCCCACAGATGGAGTGAATAATGCGTCTTGGGTCTGGATGGACTAGATCTAGTTAACCAGATGTAATCCCTCTTTAAACCCATGAGTTTCAGGAGGGCGAATCCTAGGTAATATTCGATCAGATTGAAGCGCGTAGGGAGTGCGACTTGTTTCACGCGATAAGTGTTTTCGATCCTTTGCAAAAATTCACGCACCAGGTCGGGACGAAACAGATCCAGTTTGGGATTTGTGGGAAAATTTTCGTCCGTGGTGCCAGGAGATTCCATGTGGAGTTGTCCGTAATGATGTTGACCACCCGACAAGGTAGGTATCACATACCATCCCATCTTCTGCACCAAATCGCCAAGCAATTCTGCCGCGTGCGTGAAGTGTTTGTGCGAAGTCAGCGCCATTGATCGAGTGGGAACCGATCCATCCGAGCTCCCCACACGCACATGGTAATCCTGCGACGATTTCAACACGGTGTTCCCGTAAGAATTGGTGTACAACAGTTTCAAAAGGGCAACTTGCCACTGGTCGGTGAGCGTCAATGGAATCTCCAACCGTTGTCGGAACGCACTGCGCACGGTGGTCTCTCCGGGTTCGAGGGGTTCCGTGCCCACATCCCCACTATTCAGAAACAGCAAAAAATCATCGTCCATTTCCCAGGGTTTGGCCATTTTTTTACGAGGACTTTTTTAACTCTTTGACGGGTATCCACGTTTGATAATCGGGAGCAAGTCCTTGCCAGTTAACTAACACTTGACGAGTGGGTCCGCGTCCCTTGTATTTAAGCTTTTTACTCACCCGCCATTGGTTGGGAAGAGCTCGTACTTTTTGCAGTTGAGGTTCATAAAATCGTCCAGGTACTTTATCACCTTTCCAAGTGTCCAACTTATAATAATTCACACCATCGTACAAGGACCGTTGACGATCGGTCACCGTGTACACGTCTTGCGACCAATTACCCCGATAACTCTTGGAAAAGGCACTCTTTTTACCCTTGACGGGTTTTGTGGTGCGCACAAAATCCCCCGGTCGAAACTTGTAAGGGTCTAAGGCAGGGGTGGGTTTGAACAACCGCTTCCAGACCACCGAGGCATTGTCGTCAGTGACATCGGCCGGGGCCATTTGAGTGCGGCTGTGAATGCGCGTGTTGTACTTGTCCACCAACAAGGGTAAGACCTCCAAATATTTGGGGGTGTTGCGAGCTGTCATGTACTTGTACATCCATTCCTTCAAAGTGCGATTGAAACGTTCGACCACAGCAGCTTTGGGTTCACCTCGAGTGGAATAGTGGTGAATGTTATACTCGTCCAGTAATTGCTTCATGTGTTGGTTGTAGAATTCTTTCCCTTGATCCGTCTGCAAGTTGACGGGCTTACGTCCTCCTGAATTCTCCAACAAATAACGAAAGGCATCTGCCGTGGCCTTACCTTTCTTGCTTTTTAAGGCAATGACCCATGCATATTTGGACAACACATCGATGACCGTCAGTAGGTATCGGGTGCGTTTGTTTTGGGCAATGAGTTTGGCATCCTGCATTTCCACAAGATCCGCCTGCCAGGTATAATCCACTTGCGGAGGCACGACCGTCTTGCTGCGTGGAAATCGTACCTGACGAGGACGGTGTAACGTGAAAGTGGGTTCTCCTTGTAAATACGTTTGCGCCTGGCTGGGTGAGACGTCCAACGTGTCGCGGGCCACCTTGATCAATTCCTTGAAATTTCCACTCAACGCGTAAGGACTCTCCAGATCCAAATACAAGTCTTCCAAAGGACTCATCTGCTCGGCCTTCTTCATTTTTTTAGATGGGGAACAAACAGGTGCGCACCACCAAAGGGATCAATCGCCGGGTCAGACTCACTGTAAATTGAGCCACAAAACGTCCAAAACTAGGTATGTATGCTTGTTGTTGTTGCTTAAATATCCAACGACGATGTTCACGGTAAGCGTCCAGGGACAAACATTGACGCATAACGCTTAAATAAGCCATCAAATGAAGCAAAGTAAACGGTTCGTTCTTCTCTTTGTTTCTGGTCACCAGTTGCGCAAACGCTACGTCCGGTTCTAGCTCTTGTAACGCATCATCGCTGAAGTCCACCAAAGAATGGGGGTCGACTCTTTCTAAAAAGAGAATGGCACATCCCAACCAATCTTTTAAAGCAATCTGGGCGTCAGACGTTCTCGACATTTTTTTTTTAATCTCGCGCGCTGAAGTGTTCTTTGTTGACGTGTTACCATTTGTTTTGATACCTTGTCGTTTCTTTTTTTATAGAAGATTTTGGTAGGACTGACAGTTCGCGTTTTCTATATAAGGATAACGTTTAGTCTTTTTTACACCAAACATGACTTCTCCTTTCACGAGTCAAGGGGTAGTGGACTCTCAGAGTGAGTTTACGCAGAGTCTGAATGCTCGCCCTTGGCGGCGTTGGTGGATTGTAGCATTATTAAAATGCATGCAACATCATGTGGTATTGAAACCGCCCGATAACCCCATTTGGTCACCCGAAGCCTTGTTGTTCTTACACGATCTACGAGCTAACATTAGTAGGGCTCTTCGACAAGTCACTTTTCCAGATGTGTACGACGAATGGGTGCATCAGCTGCATGAAAATGGTATCGTACACCCGATCTGGACCCCTGAAAACTGTCAATTTGTGCGCAACATGTTGTCAACCGATGTGGTCACCGTACGCATTTTGGAAGAAATTTTATCCTTCCGACGTCAAGATCTGTTCTTTACCTATGAACTATTAGGATTGACGCACGTCAACATCGATGAAGTGTTTGACTGGCAGCGCCTGAAATTAGGTCATAATTGGACAGATGAGGTGGACAGCGATGACAGCTCCTCGTGCAAGGACTTGGGATTAGATCCATAAAAAAAATATAAAAAAAAAACTGACGGTCGTCGAAGTTTGCATGAGAGGACAAACGAGCCACGAGCCTCAAGCTCAATGAAAAAAAAAAACCGTTTGATCAATGTTTTTTTTTTTTGCCATTGTTGTCAATCGCAGCCATGTTTTCTTCTCTTTACTTTTTTTATTGAGTAAAACGTTGGTGCAATGTGAATGAAACCTCTGTTGTCTTAGTCTTGGTTTTCAAAGTGGCGTGGGATTACAAAACATGGTGGACATCAAACATGTTTAAATTCTTGCGGATGTTGTTGTAACAATTGTTTGGCTCGACCCAGCGGAATTCCCTGGGAGGATGCAAATCGTGCCACTCCTCTTAAACTGCCTATAGCTTTGGAATCATTGTATTTCGACAACAATTGTTTGTCGAACATCTTCTATTGGAATAGGTTTCAACCCTTCTTTACAGCGTCTATACAAAGAGGAACATACCCATGGCATGACTCGCCATCGAACCCAATTCCACAAGAGATCAAACAACCTTTTTGCCCAGTTTCATTTTTATTCAACATTCAAACAATTTAAACCTTTTATAGAAATAATGATAAGTTTTTTCAAACGTTTTTTCAAACGTTTTTTTCAAAAAAGAGTAGTACATTTTGGGTGACTTGGCTGACTAGAACCAAAAGTGTTTGGAAAGGCTTCTTGGATCACTCTCGCTGATTCCGTCTGCTTTGCGCGTTTCTTTTGCTCTTCTTGTTTCTTTAAGTCAGGAAAACAAGTTTGAAGCGCCACATGCATCTCTGATCAAGGTTTTGCCTGCATATTCTTTCATGGGGAGAGGGAAGGGATCATGGTTAAAGTGATAGTCTCCGTTTTTCTCGTTCAAAGGGAGATCACCCCATTGGAAGTATTTACACTCTCTCTTTCTGCAAGCAAGATAGATTCGACCTGGATTCTTCTCAGAATTGCTTTGCTTCAGGGTCAAGACTTCATTGCAGAAACAACGCAAAGGCTTCCAGTTTTCCTTAATGTCCCTATTCAACTGAGCGTGAACAGTTTGCATGTAAAGCTCTGCCTTGTCTTTTGCGCAGATCACACAACAATCTTGATAAGGGCATTTCAGATAACAAAACCCGTTTGGGGAGCTGACTCTCTGTTCCAAATGTCCAAGATGAAAGGGGCAGACTAAAAAAATGTTCTTATTGGAAGCTGCATCCTCAATTTGCATCTGGGTGATGTGACCAATGCTGCCAACAATTGCATTGACAGCATTTTGTTGTTCCACGTTTAGATCCACATCTTGAATAAGAGGTTCATTCACTTCTGTGTGAGCGTCAGGTATAAACGGGGCTATTGATGCCAATGGTGCTTCATTTGCTCTTCCTTCTGCTTCAATTGTGATGTACTCTACGACATCTTTAGCTTTGTTAATGATATCTTTAACATTTTCTTTCTTTCTTTTCTTTCCCGCAGGAACTTTCGCAGGTTTGGTAGATTTCCGCTTCGGCGCTATGTAAACTTTTTCTTCAAATGGCATCTTCTTCGGCATCTTCTTCTTTTCTTCTTCTTGTTCTTCAGCTGGAGAATGAGTGAAAATGAACTTGGGGAGCGATTTTTATAATGAAGAAATGGCGTCAGCGAACCGGTTTTTTGAATAAGAATTCATCAAAAAAAAAAGTCAAAAAAAAAAAGTCAAAAACGTGATGAAAAAAATCAACAAGAACATTCGAAAACAAGAAAACGAAAAACAAGCAAGAAAAACACAAAACAAAAAGCACTCTCACTTTCTGGAAACGCTTGGTTGACAAAACAAATTGCCCTTCAAAGACAAGAGACGTCAGCGAAGGGCTTCCTCGTAGCCTGAGGGGTGGTGTCAGCTTTTTTTCCCTTTATAAAGGCTCGCGCTTTGTTCTTTTTTCATTCTTCTCTCATTCGCTTACAACGCAAAGCCAGACGAGCTGCTCGGCAGAAGAAAACAGTAATGGGTGCAAGATTATCGCAAACACTTGGGACGAGACGATTTCAATTTAAACTCTTTTATCGTCGAGCCAGGTCCCGCTGGTGGTTCGCGCGTGGTCTGGAGCCAAGTGATGGCGTAAGCCGGGTTTTTCCAGGAAAACGCTGTTCTGAGAAAGACAAGAAAGATTTTTTCACGGCGTGAAAACAAAGATAGTTCCTCGCTAAAAAAATCAGACAACTCTCCTCGTGGAAGGTTTAAGAGGTGGCTTTGGAAAAAGGACAACCTTTTCGGCAAAAGAAAGGGATTTTTGTACTGCAAAATCTTTCCGCAGGTTCGTAGTTTGTTTGTTTGTCTTTGCTCGATTCGTCATGCCGGTTTTTCCAGGAAAACGCTGTTCTGAGAAAGACAAGAAAGATTTTTTCACGGCGTGAAAACAAAGATGGTTCCTCGCTAAAAAATCAGACAACTCTCCTCGTGGAAGGTTTAAGAGGTGGCTTTGGAAAAAGGACAACCTTTTCGGCAAAAGAAAGGGATTTTTGTACTGCAAAATCTTTCCGCAGGTTCGTAGTTTGTTTGTTTGTCTTTGCTCGATTCGTCATGCGAGGAAAATTTGATTTGTTTAAAATACTTTCACGTTTCTTCTTTCAAACGAGTTTTCTGCGAGTATTGAATTCAAACTATTTTTTTTTTTCTTTTTTCATTCACGGAATGTCCCGGAGGCGAGCCAAGATGATTTTCGTTCTAACATGCGATGGAATCGAAAGAGAAAGAGAACCCGATTTACGACACGTCTTCGCGGAAAATGTCTGACTTTGAATTTTTTGCCCTGAAGGTTTTCATGCGGTCTAATTACCAAGTGATTGCTTGTATTATGTTCTGTTAAAAGAATTATTCAGCGCTCGATGATAAGCGCTTTTATCACCGTAACATCCAGATAAATTTTGCTCAAACCCCGATCGGAAAGTTACTCGAGAAAAGAAGAAAGCGTTAATCCTTGAAATTTTTTCTTGTTGATGATTTTCATTAAACACGTTATTGAACTTTCATCTTTGTGTGGGCTTCTTCTTTCATATTGGGGATTTTGACTACTTCCCCAATTCATTCCCCAGGAGGATCGTACACAGGGAAATTTGACCACTTCCCCAAAAAAAAAATTTGAAAAAAATTTTGAAAAAAATCAAAAAATTTTTTGAAAAAATTCGATACTCAAAATCACCTATATAAATCAAAAATTGAAAAAAAACTTCAAAAAAAAATTCAAAAAAAATTGAAAAAAAATTGAAAAATAATTCTAGTCAAAATCCCCTATATAACGTTGGGTTAACGTCAGCTGACGTCAGTGATGACGTATATAGGGACTTTTTTGACTGTCCCATAACCAAAATCCACTCATGGGCGTGGTTAGGAAAAATGACTCGTGTCCCATCGCGACCCCCCTTACTACTCCATGGTTGAGTCAAAGACTCGATTCAACATGAACGTGCATATTACAAAATAAAACCAATAAAATTAACTGTACATGAGAAATCTAATATATAAAATATCTTAAGATAAACTAACACTATTAACTTAATACTAAATTACATTTACATATTTGAATAAACTAAAATAATTGTAATAACTACTTGTTACAGATATGACATGAAAATAAGTGGACAAGTATTCTGAAGTTTAGCCGGAGGCTCTCCTGACATAGTTAGGTAGATTGTTCCACAAACGTAAAGTAATATATTGGTAGGATCTGTGTAAAAACCTTGAATAATAGTTAGGCTGTAAGCTTACAAAATCGTCTAAGGTCATGCTCATTGTTACGGAATGAAAATATGAAAATGTAAAAAAATGAATATGTAACAAGAATAATAGAAGAAGAAAATAATAATAGAAGGAATAAAAGAATAGGACTAATAAAAGAAACTTCTGTCCTTACGTGGGTCGAAGATCGGCACACAGTTTCCAACTTGTCCGCAAAAAAAGAATTCCTAAAAAACTGGGTGCACTCGCACTTCTTTGGTTCCGTTCTCTCTGGACTCTTCACTCTCCTTCTTCTCCTTCCCTCTCCCAGCTCCTTCAACTGAGTCCGTGTTACTCTTGTACAGCGGAACCGCTATTTTGTTTCGAGGAGGGCGGTCTTCCCCGGGGGGAGGGGGTACACCCTATAACGGGGTACCTTTTTGAGGCTGGAGGTACTGCCGTTTAGTATTAAAAAGGGGGACCTATTTTGTCAAAAACGTTATATGAAAAGGGTTTGGACCTCGGGGCGGAGCATCCCCGTTCAAAACTTAGTTGAGTACCCCCCCCCCCCCCCCCCCCCTGGGAGGGGAGGGAGTGCAGGAATGCTTTATAAAGGTTCTATTGAGAACTGAAAGGTTGTGATGGTACAAAACTAACACTCTGGACATTAGTGGTGTTTGGTTGGTGAGTTATCGTCGATCAAAGAGCAAACATGAATTCTATGAATAGGCAATACACTGGAGTTTGACAATAATTATATGGATCCGATCTACTCGCGTTCATGAAATGTGGAAGGACTGGAAGAACAGGCAATCAATTCAGGTAATAGTGTGAAGGAATTGAAGTTTCGTTACTGAAAATTAAAGTCTTTATATCAATGCTCGAGTAAGATACACGGTCTTTTATAGTCTTAGTGCTAAGTCATGATGATCAGAGATAACCTTGTTATTACTTTATCTGTTAAAGTTGGCCTTCGAAGCTCAGGTTGTGTTGTGGTACTTTTCACGAAAAATTCAACTTTGCAACTTAAAATTTCAAACTGAAGATGACAAAGGATTGTCGAAACATGTCTTAAAATCAAAACTGTTGTCGTTGCTTGCCTGCCATTATCTAGACCCTTAAGATACCACTAAAAAAAAATGGCGTTCAAAACAAATTTCATGTCACAAACAGCGCGTTCTCCTAAAACATAAGCTTATGACTTATTCATTAGAATCGAGTACCGTGTCTAAGAGTTGTAAGTAAATGAAGGTGCTAATAAGAGAAAACACCTTTAACATGTAAATTAAAGAATGCGTGATTATAAAGAAAGTTTTAAATTAACATGATACAACTGTTGGTTCAAAGAAGGTTGTTCCCAGGTACCTTTTGGAAATTGGTGGAAGCATGATCCAAACATTTTCACGTATTTACTATAAATTCAACTTTGTAACTTAAAATTTCAAACTGAAGATGACAGGATTGTCGAAACCTGTCATTTAAAATCAAAACTGTTGCCGTTGCTTTGAACATTACTGGTATCTTCCAAGTAATGCGCTGATTAATTTGAAACATCAACATCCCCTCTCCCCTGGGCAATGCCCCGGGCATTTTGAACTTTTGAAGATCGACTTGTTTAAATTCCTGCCCCCTTGGGCCAGAATTGCAGTTAAACATACCCATCCTAGCACCGGATTTGACTGTCAAATGCCCCTCCTAAAAATCAAAGGCTCCTATGAGACAACTGGTATTATTATACATTGGTGTCACTAGCTCGATTTTGATTGGCTATAAGCACGCAGCTAATTATTGCTTGCTGTTTCTGTTAAGTTATACCTACAGACAATGAATTTTATATAATTATGTAGAAGTGACATCGTACCTACAGACAATAGTTTGTCTGCTGTGCATTGATCACTTTTTTGTGCGCGCTCTTGTCTTTACAAGTGTAGCTCAGAAATATGCATAATAAAACAATTATTGGATTCGGTTTTCACATGACAGCGATAATTATCAAGGCGTCAGTTTGTGTTATAACACAAACTTTGGCCTTGTTAATTATCGCTATCATGCTCAACCTCATCCAATAACTGTTAAATGTGTAACGCGATATTGCAGTAAGCTTAATATGCTTTTATACTGACCAGTTCGATATTTTTTTAAATTAAATGTAATGACTTCTGAAGAACGCAAAAACCGTTCACAGCGAGATTTGAACTCGAGCCGTCTGACTGCTGTCTCATAGCCATAACAAGAACCACGCCACTGGGTCACAAAAACCTACGATAACTAGAAGGGTAAAATTTTATTATTTTAACGTATGGTAGATATGCGGTAAAATGCGAATTAAAATCCGTTTCAATTCTGCAGCTTGGTTTTAATTTTGCAATAAGACTCTAAATGCGTTGTTTATATTGTTATCGCTGTTCTTGTTATGCAACACATTCAATAAGATTGCCAAATTTAGCTTTTTAATGTGCAACACAATGTACGGAATTTTTATGGGTTGTTGTGCTGGTTAAAAGATTTGCAATTATTATAATTTCCCTTGAAGAGTAACTGAGTATAGATTGGTCAATTGTTTGGTTGAGGTCTTGCAACTGTTTAGGAATCGGGAGTGCCCTCCAGAAAATGAAGTCCAGTTAGAACAGCAATAACAGTGCAAGCATTACTGCCACTCAGGCTGCCACCAAAGGGCATCCACCACTCAGTTACATCTCGATAATTATTGTCTCCTGGTGACAGTTACACAGTGTGTGTCTGCACTTCGTGACAGGGTTGCAGGTTGACAGTTTTTAGCAATGTGATTCTGGATTTTTGTATGTGCCAGGCACATGTCCAGGCAGAAGAACCTTGGAGTATCAAGATTGGCTGTACAAATGCTGTTTGGACAGAAGTTACATTTAAACGCGAAGTTCTGGTATAAAAGGTTTAGCTACTCCCCCAATTCACACTTTTTGGGTGTGAAATGCAAATTAAGGCATCTTTCAGTCACAAAATGTAGTTAACTTGCGCGTTCTTTAAATGTCATTTGCTTCAAAAATCTAATTAAACCAAACTTTTACCAAAGCAAAAGAAGAAATAGAAGTTTATAAACAGTCTTGTATAAAAAATTTTATAAAGTTTTTCCAAATTGTGTTATAATGGTCTTGGAAATGATGCATGTTTTTTTGTCAGTTGTTAATGCTTCAGTGGTTGATTGATGACTATACCAGAACTTCATGTTTAACAGGTTCATTATTGCTGGATCTCTTGAGTCTACAGACAGGATAATGGTATTTCTTGCAGTGTGGTGGGGCCTTAGGTACAAGTGAATTGGAATTATGAGTTGGTCTTGGGTTAGGGCTCAGGAAATGCAGGATGGTTGCAGAGGTGGAGTAAGATTATCAAGTTCATCATTTAGCTCTCTCCATTTCTCTTAAACCATTTCTTTCATCAGCTGCATCATCTGCTGTCCTGTTGATGTTTCACCACTTTGTTCATTAAGTGTGCCTCTCATATATGTGTGGTTGAGACAGGATGTAAAATGGCTTCTTTGGGGATTTTACCAAGTTCTGTTACCTTTTTATTTTCAGAAATTCCTTACAAAGTGGGCAAGACATTGATCCACTGAGACAAACATTGTGGAAGGAATGAAAGCAGCCCTGCATCAGTGTCCAATAATGCTGGACATGTTACATTCAGGTAGATCACATATTTTTGTTGGATTAGGCTTCACTTCTGCATGATATCCTACAGGCAGAATGTTAGTATTCATTGCATTGTTAGAAAAGACTCTAGGTAGTGTGACATGAGTTGAAGAAGAGAATGAACTCTGGCCTGGATTCTGAGTGATCTTCCTGAACATAGAGGAGAGTATTTGGGCACATTATACTTTAGGAAATTGAAGCTGATTGTGAAAGAATGAAAATCGTTTAGCTGGTGTAAAAAAACATTCTGTAGTTAGACTGTTTATCCTTTGACTGGAAAATGGACTTTTTGTGAATGGAGTATGCTGTGTGTGTTTTCTACAGGATATTCATCAAAAATATTAATGTAATTGTGAAGTAGGTTATACAGTTGTGGTGCATTCTTCCCCAAACAACACATGTTTATCCAAACTAGCAGTGGTGGGGTTGCAGGCAGGTGAACATAATCCAGATTCTAAGTATTGCTCTAAAGTATTCTAAGAAATTACTAAGTTTATTTAAAGGAAATGCTGTAAATTAAGAGGATTAAAGGGATATAGTTGTCCAACAGATTTAAAAGAGTTCCATACTGAAGGTCTTCAAATCTTGAACACTTCTTTATGACAGTATGTCGTTTCTTTGTCCAGCCCCCATAGACAACCTCCAAGATTAGGCTTACCCACCAGGGCTTAAGAGTATCTGCCAATTTACTTCTTGGGAAAATTGTTTCACATATTGGTTTGAAAAAGGATGAAATGAATAATATTAAAAACATGTTCTCTCCCGTTTAGGGAGATGTGAAGTGGTCTCTTTTTTTTATATTCTGACTTTATTGACAAAAAACAAAATACACAACAATACAGACAATAGAGTGAACAGATAAACATTTAGATAATACATACATTCTACAACTATATCTTTATATATAACAATAATTACCAACTATATTAACTCAAATAAAAGGGGTAAGTATCCATTTCTTTTTAACAAAATCCTTCTTACTTATACGTTTTTCTGTTTCATAAGTGCCGGGTACAATGGACAAAATGGATGGCTGTCCATTGATATTCTCAGGCAGGCTGTAATTAATGTGGTGTCACCAGCCTTAGTGAACAATGGATATGAATATGAAGAGTGATCATTTGAAAGATGAGAATGTTCCTGCTGAAGAGTATTGGTCAACCCAGAATACATGACCTCCCTACAATACAATTGGCCTCATATAGCAAGCAAAACCTGTGCTCATTACTATATCATATGCAGTATTAAAGTCCTTCTTTGACTTCAGCCATAGCTCGACAAAATCCAATAGATGTAAATCGTCCGTTTTCCTCATTGTTCTGACATTGCCACATCACAATGTTGATGTGCGTTGATTCTGTGTCTTTCAAGTTCAGGGTTAAAAAATGCTGCTGTGAACCAGTCAGGCATTGCAGACGCATATGTGTAACTGATATTATGCATGCACGATGCAGATGTAATAATTACATACAAAATGATGCATGATTATTTTTCTTTGCTCTTGTTGCCTGTCTGTTTGACATTGTATACTATGTAGTATATACTGTCACAGTATGGAGAAATTAAATGCTGATCACTTGAAAATTAAAAGTTGTTGAACACCCATAGTCAACCAAAGTTTGAAAATAAAGTGCTATTACGCCCGGTTCAGATGCATCTGAATAAACAGACAGACGCCTGGTGACCCTCCATAGGAAAAGGGGGCTTATCGCATCAGCGTTTCAAGGCGTTTATATTTGAAACGCATTTGAAACACGTTTGAAACAGTTTGAAACCCGTTTGAAACACATTTTAAACAGTGTTAGAAACGTTTATTTTTTTCACCGTTTGAAACGTAGAGAAACGCGTTTGAAACTCCCATCTGTCAACAACCTGCATTATTATTACTATTGAAGCATAATTATTTGACAACACAACAAATGGTGGTTGTATTAACTGAAGATGGTGTACGGTTACTTCAGGTGTCGTTTATGAAGTAAAAAAGCTAGATAAATCACGGTGGTACAGTCACACTTTTTACTTTTGACTAAAAGTTCACGAATATTCCATCGTTACAGTCGTTAGGTCGATCAATAAACGAAATGAAAAACAATAAACGAATGAACGGAAATGTCAACAAATGCGATGCGTGCACAAGCGGCTTCGCACAAGCTATGAGATTATTTGTCAACTCCTGTAATTTACCTTTCCTTTCTAGCATGAATTCAAGATCGTCCGACATTCCAATGCATGAATTAGTATTCCTGGAGCGTCGCCTGCGTTGATTTAAGCTTCATCTGAGTCGCAACCATCGAACATTTCGTACAATATTTGTATAAAGTCAACCAAGTTCCGTAGGCGAAGCCGGTCGCTTGGCCAACAAGTTAACTCGCCCACACTGAAGTCAACTAGCCTACATTATTACATGTACTAGCCGTGTCTGTTCGATTATTTATCTCTTTTCTGTAAAATATCGTTTATAGTTATTCTTTGCTTATGGATAAACTATAGCTCTGAAATAGAAAAAAAAATTAACAATTTCAGAGTGTTTGTAAATCGGCGGTGAAACTGAGAATTTATCGTGGATCGGCAAAAGCCACCGACTCGTTTCGTGATGGAAACCTTTCAGCTAACAAGAGGCTAGCTGGTAGCCTGTACTCATGCGCTTGCATAAGAACGTTTTATGGTTTATTTTAACTGGGTCACGCACCCCTTCCCTCTCAACGAATTTTGCGTGACATGTAAGTCTTGTTTTGTTTACATATTATAAGATATCATTTATTACGACTGAATTTACAACTGAACTTAAACACGTTTTATAAGCATTTCTCTAAAATTAGCGAGAACAGAAAGAAAAATTCAATCACAAATTGATATCAACATAAATTCCCATCGAAAAATGTAATTTCTTTTCCGGTGAAGTCTTGACTCGGCTATTTGAAAACAAGAACGTGATTACGGGCACGCCGAAAATCACGAGGTCGCATGTCAACCAATCAGACCAGTGAAAGTCCTCCCCGCGGGATACGGGAAACTTTAAAAAAACAAGGCAATTTGTGACTACAAAAAGCGGGACGAAAGCTAAAAATGGAAACAAGGACCTTACCGAAACCTTGACTCATGCCGCTATGCGCATGAGTAATTACTCTTGCGGTTTGTAGCCTGTGAACAGGCGGTTTGTTGCGGTTACGTCTCGAATCTGATTGGTCGCAGAACAATAAACATTCCAGAAATAATTTTAGGCGTTCATAGTTTTATGGGTTTGACTGTAATTCTACTAGCTGTAGCAGTTTTCTTATTGCGTGCATGTATCCAGAGTACAGATAATAATCTACGGAATGTAAAGGCTACGACCGCTTTCACCAGCAGAGAGCCAAGGGAGTGAATAGCAAAATAATGTTCAATTTGCGGTGTCAAAGTGCTGATCAAGCAGTCATCACGTGGTTTTATCACACGTGATAATTTATGTATCTTTGATCTGAGCGTGCGTTACTTTGTGAATGAATGTAGGCCTGAATTGCATTTAGCTTCGCATTTCAAAAGTAAATACCTTTTGGTAAAGGCCAGGATTTATGATTGTTTCCTTCTTCATCATTGGTACCAAAGCAGAAACATTTTTGCCATGGCCTTACTCTTGAAGAGGAACAGAACTCTGTCACGAAATTTATAGCAGACAATCCCGTACCTAGATGTTCTCGCTCTTCGAGAAGAATTGGTGTTTCTTCCGTCCAGACTTGAGTCAATAGCTGAAATTCGTCAACTTCATGATTTTGTAAATAAGCTCAACAGAAAGCAATTAAGTATTGACCAATGATACATACAAGATCTACCAATGAACTTTATAATTTTAGAAACTTAACACGTCATTTTAATATTTTGTTTACGTTTATTCCATGATCATGAGCTTATACGAGCTTCCCTTTGAAGCTATCCGTTTATCAGATACTATTTTTGAGCTGAAACTATAAAGTTCCCGCTTGTAGCATTTATTAATAGGACTTGTTTTGATCACGTTTGAACCGTTTCTGCAAAACCTTCTATACATTCGTCTAAAATTTAGTAACTTAGTTCGTGCGTGCGCTAGCTTCTCTTACAAAAAAAAGACCTCAGTTGTCCGGCTCTGTTATAAATTCGGCGGTTGACCTCTGTAATGACAGTAATTATGCACATGTTAATTAATTATTTTTGTGTTTCAAACGCAATGAAACGCATTTCTTCTGTTTGAAACGCCTTCAGTTTGAAACCGTTTGAAACACATTTGAAATGCATTTGAAACAGTTTGAAACGCATTTGAAATGCATTTCAAACGCTGCGTTTAAATGCGTTTGTAAAAAATCACCATAAGCCCCCTTATCCTATGGAGAGTCACTTTACTATTTGATTGTGTATTTGATTGAATATTTGACCGTGGACTGGGTTTGAGTCGGAAACAAAATTTCACATGAGCTGAATCAACTGCATAAATTATTAAATGTTACTTGGAGCAAAGATCATTTTTTTATTAGATAGTATTTTATTGATTTGGGTCAACCTAAATTTGAATTAAGTTCAGCTTATGAAAGGTTTGGTACACGAACCAGGCTTGAGAAATAAAATGTAAAATATTTGTTTAGTTATTATTAATTTCATATCTGCATCTGAGATAACGTAAAATCTCTATTAAGCCACCCGGGTGGCTTATTTATTTAAGGTACTTTCGAGGGGTGGCTTATTAGAGGGGGGGTCTCATTTGTTTAACAAAATGCAGCACAATGTACACTATCAGAATATAATAATATACATGAAAAAATTACTCAATTCTGATTGGCTAAGAGCAGTGCAGTTCAAGTGTAACACCAGTGCAAATTACAAATCAAAAAAATGCAAAAAAATTGATGCAGATCAGTTTTGAATCAGCAACAAATTAGTTGCAGAAAACCGGTGGAAATTTACTAATCAGAATGATTTTCTGAAAAAACCCGTGAGATTGGAAGTCTTGTCGTGAGGCCGTGACAAAAGATAAAAAATCGTGAGACTCGCGGCAAAATCGTGAGAGTTGGCAGGTCTGGTTCGAGTAATCACTATCGATCCCTTCTTGCTGCATTTCAGGTTTTAGCCGAAAGTGTTCTATAACTCAAGCGTCATCATGATGTTTCTAAACTGGAACAGCGTGTTTTTCCTTAACTCCTAATAAACAACAAAATGAAATTCATTCATTTCATTTTTGCCATTAACCACATAAAAAAAAAATAATAATAATAATAATAATAATAAAATAAACTTTATTCACATAATAATAATAATAATAATAAGGAAGGAAAGTGAAAAGCTTGAGAAATACCAAGAGCTAAAGAGAGAAATTAAGACTATTTTGGGGGATCAGACATGTAGAAGTGGTACCGATAGTTGCTGGTGCACTTGGAGCAAAAGGTTGGATGGATGGCTTGCGAAGCTAGGGATTGTTATCAAGACAGGACTTTTGCAGAAAACAGCCTTGCTAGGAACAGCAAGGATCCTAAGAAAGGTGTTAGAAAACTAAAAAAGAAGGAATGACCCAAAGGACCTTTGGCCATTGGCTATGGCTTGCTCCTTTGGTGTAAATGCGGCATAACATCTGCCAGAGCGTAAGCGTCATGAGAAAATGATGATAATAATAATAATAATAATAATAATAATACACTAGAAATTTATGAACTTGAAGACGATAGACTACTAAATGTTTAAGGTGGTATTGACAAGAAAGCCTACATAGAAGTCGGGGGCTTATGAACTATAGGCTTCCTGACGATATAGGGTTCATCATACGAATTATGGGGACAGCATGAAATATAAAATGTATTATTTTGAAAAGAAAAGAAAAGGAAAACAGAAGTATGTAGCTCAACAAAAAATAATGAAAGGATATTTGATGCAACTTGCCCATTGTGATCCATTTACCCAATCAGATAGCTAAAATGAAAAAAGTTGATAAATGTCGACGCTGTTCATATAATTGTTATACCCACATTTCGGCAATACTGCCTTCTTCAGGGTACCAAAACTAAAGAGAAAACCGTTACATGTAAAAACGCAAAATAGTTGAACAAAAATGTTCAAAAAGCTGGGTGGCACTTGTGACAGTAAATAATGGAAAATGTTAATGTTGAAAAGTGCCGAAAATTTCAAATTTTTCAGACATTTCGGGCTTAGCTCTTCTTCAGTGAAATGTCAATTTTATAACCGTTAGAAAGTTCGTCAGCCCAATTACATGCTCGCACACGCGGTAGCAAGCGACGGCGCGCGAGTGGGCCAAAACTCGTCGGAAAGATTGCGTGACGAGCCCTAAGGACGTCTGCGTAGGAGGCTAGCCAAAAAGTGAATTCACTTGAAACTAAAGTCTTCATTCAGACCACTCGGGGCCTGAAAATAAAATACATTTCATGCTTCCTGTAATATTCCTGGTTGGCCAGGCCTGCCTTCAGTACAGCAACTTTCGTATCCTAGGTACAGGAAGGTCATTTCTGCCGTTGATTACATCCCTGCGGTGTTCTCTGAAATAGGCATAACATAACATAAAACCTTTATTTTGACACGATAAGAATTAAAGCTTGTGGGGTCGTGTATACTACTAAACTAATATATGCTAATTGAACTATGTACATAAAAATTAATAAGTACGGAACTATTAAAGTATTAATCTAAGACCTTAAAATAATAATTTTAATTTCTAAAAATACACGTAATGACTGTCTCTATATCGAGATGTAGAGGCAGTGGAACTGTCGAAGAGAAAGTTGTTAAAATATCCCTCGGTAATAAGTAGTCTTTTGATTTCTTTAAAGTTCAAATTGTCTATTTTATTATTACAATTAACTAAATTCCAAAGAGCTGACCCACGAAAGGTTAATGAGTCTCGTAAATCTGCTGTAACATCGAGAGAGAACTTTCACGCTTTCTAAAGATGTTCTGGAAGGATATCATTATTTGCCATATAAAATAATTTAAATATTTCTAATTTATATTTTAATCTGATTGTAATCCAATTTGCAATGTTCAATACTTGACTAGAAGCCATATCCTTGGGTAAATTATAAATAATCCTAGCGGCTCTACAATGAAGTCTCTCAATTGAGCTAATAATATCGGAGTTACAACACGCACCCCACAGAACAAGCCCATACATAATAGATGGCAAAATTACACTAAAATAGAATTTCAGAAGGACATCTTTAGGTACAACCTGGAACGTTTTAACAGTTCTAATTTGTTCACAAAGCGTTTCTTTAGATCCAATCATGGTACCCAAGTGAGCCTGTTATCCAGAGTCATTCCCAGCAGGCGAGTTTTTATGACGTAACGCAGTACTGAGTTTCCTAGAAGCGTCGGGGGTAGAGGTCCCATGATAGCTTTTTTGCTGATTATCACAACTTCGCTTTTTCCTGGATGTGGTGTCAATCGATTTTCCAAGCACCATCTGTAGACATCCTGTAAAGCTTTGTTTAATAGGGCGATAGCTGAATCTACAGACTGTCCAATGCAGAATATTGCCATCCTGCGCCCAGTCTCTCCAATGTAGACAGTCGATGGACATTTGCGTATGTTAAACGGTAAACCACGTTGTCCGTGATGCAAGTGAAACGCCCTGTGATATTGACATGCCCTTTGGGTGTTGTAATTGTAATAGATGAATTAACATGGGGACATTTACGGCAAACGGCCCTGTTACAGGGGAAAATACCTGTTGGGTGGTTCGGAAGGTCCCGCGATAGGCTGCTTCTGATTAACAGGTCCTTCAGATTCTTGGCACGCCTGAAAGCCTTCAGTGGTGATTTTCTGAAGATATTGTTGGTCGTGCTGTCATCGTGAAGGATCATGAAGTTTCTTGAAATGATTTTTTAGGCCGGTCCAGGTTCATGGGGTGGAAGGTGGTGACTAATGGTGTATATCATTAGCGGTGTTGTTTCCAACGTTATTCTGCAGAATTTCAGCTCTCGTTCTGGTCAATGTTCGTTCTCTCCCTCTTCGTATCAGGTCGTTCGGATAACGGCGTGCTACAAAAAAGGTCTCAATTTTTGTTGCTCGATGTCGACGTCATCGTTTTCACTGCAGATCTTCCATCTTGGTCGGCCTGGATAGGTGTGGGGATACACAGTAGTTTCTATGGTAACCCAAAACTCCTGACTCAATTCGCGACGTCGACTTCATTCTTGTGTAAAGTCCACGCGCACATCATGATCATCCGCCAATTCCTTCTTAAGCCTGGTTTTCATATGTTGGGAAAATATCAGACGATCAAGGATTTTTCTGTTCCCGACCCTCCCAGATTTTGCCGATACTGTGTCGGGAAAATCGCCGATCGTCGCAGAAATGTGGGACGTGTCGGGAAAATAGAAAGCTCCCGATTTTTTCGGATTCATCCCCGACCATACCAGATGATTGAGGATGTCTACAATTTCGGGTTTTCATAAGTCGGCAAAATATAGGACGGTCGGAAAACAGCGAAATCCCCGAGCGTCGATCTGGGATTTCCCGACATATGAAAACCAGGCTTTATAAAAGAGTCAGAGTCCCGTTGTCACTGCGGTTCAACTTCGCGAGTTCCTCTTAATGATCGATCGCCGCGTCCTCTTCTGAAATCGATCGTCAATCTCCCAAGTCTATAATTCGTCTGGAATCCCTTCCATGAGCACTGTTCAAGAATATTAAGATGTTTGCATTAGTCTCTTTCACACTCAGATCTCCTAGATGAATTGTCGTAATTAATATACGCGGATCTTTGAATAACCGCAGGTGTGACAAAATGATACGATCTATTATGTGCCTGCCGAGCATCAACTCATTGGGTTCCTTCTCTGTTTGGAGTGAAAGGAAGTAAAATACAACACCTTAGATTTGGGAGAAATTTGTCTGCAAACTGAATGCCAGGAGAACGATCACAACCATAGCATATACGATTAATATTGGACCAAATTAAATGGACAATTAAATTATCGACTTTGTCAGAGATTCGAACTGAAGACAAATACTTACACCAGACCATGCGTTCTATTGTAACTCGGATTAAAGGGCGAAACGAGAAAATCAATCAGTTAGTTTTTTTTTTTCAAAAGTTAAAAAAATACATCGAGTTTGAAACCATTTTGGAAAAGAGAAAACATAAAACGAAATACACTTTTGGAAACAGTTAATCGAAGGAATGCGGTACATTATTTTAAAACGGTTTAAAGCAAATGTAAGATCGTTTGAGATGTGACATACTTACTGTAGCTAATAGGGCAGTTTTCAGTTGAGTGTCGTAAAACCAAAACTGACCAATCACAACAGGCACCGACAATCCAATGAACCAATCAGAACTCGAAGCAAATACATGTAGCCGGCGCCAAGCGCGGGAAAACGCGTGCGAGCGAGTCACGATTGGTTTTGGTTTTACTTCTGATTGGTTGATAGAGCAGTTTTCAATTGAGTGTAAAAAGTAATTACACAATTGCTTTGGTTTTTCATTGCTACGCTTTGTGATTGGCTGAAAAATCTCGCGCCACTTTCTTAACCAATCAGAAGTAAAACCAAAACCAATCGTGACTTGCTCGCATGCGTTTTCCCGCGCTTGGCGCCGCCGACATGTAATTGCTTCGAGCTCTGATTGGTTTATTGGATTGTTTACGACTGCTGTGATTGGTCAGAGTAATTACTTTGGTTTTGGTTTTACCACACTCAATTGAAAACTGCTCTATTCTTGGTTTTCACGCATGACGTCATAAAAATAAAAAATCTAATGTATATATCCTACAAAGCTGTTTCTAACATGGTATGTGGATACCAGTGTTTATAATCTTCCACAAA